>PVJS01007863.1:0-54773 GCA_004027185.1 Glis glis
CCGGCCCTATTTTTTATACTTTATTTTGAAACCGGGTCTCACGAAGTTGCAGAGGGCCTCACTAAGTAGAGAGAGAGAGAGAGAGAGAGAGAGAGAGACAGGGAGAGAGCGAGAGAGAGAGAGAGCTGAGGCTGGCTGCGAACCCGGATCCTCCGGTCTCCACCTCCCAAAGTACTGGGATTACAAGCGTGTGCCACCAAGCCCAGCATAGGCTAAAGACTTTTAAAAATGAAGAAAAAAGTAGTTTTTGTTATCCAGTTTGGATCTAATGTAAATTTAGAAATAAAGGTTCATTCTAAAAAATAATCAAAATCTAAATATTTAAAGTTTTTCTCCCTAAAAAAAATTAGCAGTGGTAATGTCTGATGTACAGTCTTCCTCAAAGTGACAAGTGGCCACCTAAATTATTTCATTTAGTGTCAGCTTTGACTGGTGGACTCTGCCTCAGATATCCCCTGCTGTATAGATTTTCATATTTGTCCATCTTGTAGTCTGTTGTTCACTGGCACAAAATAGATATCTATAATCAGGCACAATGCTTAGTGTCCTGTCAACAGGAAAAAAGATGCCTGACAAATTAAAGCTATAAGGTATTTGTTTTCTGTCTATATGTATGTCTGTATGTGTAAATGTATTGTCTGTCTATGGTACCAAAAATGGGCTTTCAAATAAATGAGTACTCATAAACTAAATAATAATAACAACAATTAAAATGGATCCAAATACCTTTTCAGTTCATGTGACCTAAATTCTTAAAAAATAAGTTAATTCAAACTTAATAAAAATAAGAGTAAAAGATATTATTAAAAATTATTAACATGATACTTTTCCAGGATGCTTGCCAATCAGGATTGTATCTGTCTATTTTGTTAGATGCTTAAAGTATAATGACCATTTTCATTTAGTTTTTTTTCCTTTACAGAAAGAAAAAAGGCTTAAAATACTAACTATGCTTAGTTTTCGCAGGTAATCTAAAACAGCTATTAAAACTGATAAATTGAGTAACTATAAATGGTATAAGCTTTCAAAAATGTCCATCCTTAAAATATCTAAATTGTGTAAATTAAAATGCTAAATGTCAATTGCTAAATATAAACTATTCTAGGCTTTTTAACATCAGCAAAAGACAATATATTCGAGTATATGGAATGTGTTCTTCATATGGGTAAAAGCAGATTAAGATTGCCTTCTTTTGGACATTAACTAAACAGAAATTACTGAGTTGAAATTTTTATCAAAATTTAATTCTATGTATAAAAGGCTAAAGAATTTTTAGGCTATGTTTTGATTAACAACTTCTAAAAACATAAAGTATTTTATCTTACCTAAAAAAGGTAATTTATCCAAATTAAAAGGATTGGTTCTTATAAGGCTTGGTTCTAATATAAGAAAACCCAATAAATAAAAGGAGATATTTAGTAAAACGGAGAAATAAATAAAAGGAGATATTTAGTAAAACGGAGAGGTATTTGAGTAAGAAGGTTAAAGGAAAAAGGAATATGCTTTTAGATGGGAAAGGATTTTACATGGTAAATTTTGTTCTAAATGATTTTTTTATAAATTTTTTTTTGCAGTATTGAGAATTGAACTCAGGGGCATTCTACCTCCGAGCTATACCCCCAGCCCTATTTTTTATTCTTTATTTTGAAACAGGGTCTCACTAAGTTGCGGAGGCCTCACTAAGTAGCTGAGGCTGGCTGCGAACCCGGATCCTCTGGTCTCAGCCTCCCAAGTACTGGGATTACAAGCGTGCGCCACCACGCCCAGCTTGTTCTAAATGATTGAATTATGCCATAAGGTAAAAGAAAGATGAGAACAAAAATTACAGAAGGTTAAGCATGTTGCAGGAGGTTTGAGGAAGTTAGAGATAAAATATATAGAATAAGACTTAAAATTTTATACGTGTAATTAAAATTGGCTAAAATTTTTTTAAAAATTCTTTAAAGGTTTTTTTTTTTGTGTGGTACTGTGGATTGAACGCAGGGGCGTTCTACCTCCGCGCTATGCCCCCGGCCCTACTTTTTATACTTTATTTTGAAACCGGGTCTCATGAAGTTGCGGAGGGCCTCACTAAGTAGAGAGAGAGAGAGAGACAGGGAGAGAAAGAGAGAAAGCTGAGGCTGGCCGCGAACCTGGATCCTCCGGTCTCCGCCTCCCAAAGTACTGGGATTACAAGCATGCGCCACCACGCCCGGCTTAAAGGGTTTTCTAAAAATCACATTTAATGCCTTGATTCTATATTTAAAACAATTAGGTTTTCTTAAGATACTTATCTTTTCTTGGTAAAATTTTACAAAATACTAGCTTAAAAGCAAAGATTTTTTTCACATTTTATTAAGGTAGTTTCCTGTATTTTCTTAAAACAATAGGGTTTCTTCTTGCTCTAGGTAACAATGTACTAAGGCCTAGCTTAAACAAAAATCTTACATCTTCATCAAGATAATGCCTTGGTCAGACCTCTAGTCACTGCATTCTAGCAAAATCAGAGTTTAAAGGTCTGTGTTTTACTGCCTGTTAAGATGTTGCAAGTTGGAAGATCCTGTTGCAGGGTGAGAGCCTATCTGCTTCATAAACATTCAAACTAAAACCACAAATAAAAAATACAAGAAATTAACTGCCCTTTTCATGTTTCAGCTTAGTGATCCTCTGTTGTTTCTCTGCCCCTTTTACACAAGGGAGAGAATCTAAATAAGCAAAAATCTACAGGTAAAATTCCAGTTTTTCCAGCTAACCCCATACCTGACAAAAATAAATAAGCAAAGGTTTATCTAAATGTTTCATAAAAGCTTATAACATTAAATATATAGATTTTATATACATACAAGGTAATCAATAAGTAATCTCTTCATGCAATACATTATATCTGATGTCTAATACCATTTAAAAAATCCTTGTCATTTAAAAAACCTGGTTTACACCTGTTTTGTTTTGACTAAATGCCATCAGCTAATAATACTGTTTCTTTTCATCAGTACTGTTCTCTAAGGATTACAGGCATGAGCCACAACGCTCGGCTATTATGATCATTTCTAAACCAAAATAATTAAAAGTGCTTAAGTGTTTGGCATTCCAAACCATGCCACTCTAGTTAAAATTGGATATTAATAATAATATATATAAAAAGTCAAGTTTAAATAAAATATTTGTTTATATCATCAGATATTATCTAAGCTATTATACAAACTGGATTTGGTTTTGTCCCTGACACTTTTATTTTATATTTTCCTTACATGTCTTTATAATTGTTGTTTACTAACATTACAGGTATACAACTTCTAACATAATGCTTTATCACCCATGATCTATTAACCTCAATTCGGAAACCTCTTTTAAAACAAAAAAAGGGGGAATATGGAGTCGTGCTTTCCCTAAGGATTCTCTTATTACTCTTAAAATTTTTTTTCTTTCAAATTGATGATGATTCTCTTACAGCATCTCAGAGACATGCAATGGAAACTCATTCACTGACTCAACTTATTCCTCAGGTCTTCTAAAAAGGATCCCTTGGATGGAAAATGGAAAGGTCCATCTTCATTAATAACTCTTGGCAGAGGATATGCTTGTGCAAAAAATAATGATGTTTGTGTTTAAATTCTAGGTAAAAATGTCAGACCATATCAAAGAAGAAACTCAAGAGATGACTGAAGAAATTAAAAGGCTAAAGTGTACCCCTCAGGGAGTGACAGTCCTTCAAGCAGTGAGGCCGAGGACAACAAGGTCACCACCCACAGGGCTAAATCAAAATTGGAGAGATTGGGTTAATCATTAAGCTAGAACTCCAAAAAACATATTTCTAATGATGTTGGCTATCATCAGGTTTAACATGCCAACTACCATTTACTTAAACAATACTACATATTTACCAAAACAGCTTCTTAGCACAGGAGATAGTTCTCCATAGGAGTATAACTTTATAGGAAATCAAAAGGCACAATTAATTTTTCTTACCAGCTTCAGTTCTGATGCCTGGCAACAGGTTAATACCACACAGTTAACTCCCAGGCTTTTAGTGCCCAAAAGAGATAGTGGGATCCATCAGATAAATTGTTAAGATGGTAAGAATGTATAACTACCTATCCTCCAAAGCTGATTAACAGAGAAAGAGGTTATTGATCTGGGACCCCATAGGAGAGCTTCTAGATGGTTTTAGTCGAGCTGTAGGTCTAGATTACTGAATCAAGTTAAAATAATATGTTCCCTATGGCAATACCATTTGAGATAGTGTCTTTGGCGTTATGAGTTTAATGAGTTCCGTTACAGCATGGATACCAGTTGCACTTGAAAAACTCTGACAAGAGACGCCCTTAGCCGCCTTTGTACAGCCACCTTTGTGCAGGAACTGTTATCACACTTAAGAAGAAGAACAAGGTGGTTTATCTGGTGACTGATTACTGGGACATGACTGGCTGGAATTCTTGCCTCTGCCTCTACTGCAGCTGTGGCCCTCCACCACTCGGTTCAAAATGCCTAATATTTGCAGGACTTTCTGAAGAACTATACAAAAAATTAGAAAATTTGCGTTGACAAAAAAATTCTCAAAAAAAGAATTTGGACAGTTAAGAAACTCTGTGATTTGGACTGGAAAATATTACCAAACTTAAAATGGTCACAATGTTTACAAATGTCATTGTAATATTGCTAAATATTGTAACATGTTAATTTACTAGATCCTTTTCATAATGTTTCATTAGATATACTAAAATTTCAGTTTAGCCATGGCTAATACTAAACTCCAAACTTTACAGACACTAAATTCTGAGAAAGCCTGGCTGATGATATTTCTAGTCTTAACCCTTGTATTTTTCTGCTCATATATGGGGACTGCTTGGTTTGGGTGTCTTGGTTGTAATACTACTTATTTTTCTCTGTGCACTCTGCAGAATGGGATGGAAACGATTGAAGTTCCACAAACAAGAGGTTCCAAAACTTATATTGCTGGCCTTGTCTTCTAAACAGAAGGGAAGAGATGTTGAGGGCCGTCTCAGGACCACACATTGAGATTAACATCTTGGACCAACTCAGCTGTGTACACAGTGCCTGGTCCTGGTCGAGTGGAATCTGTCTGCAAGCGGACAAATTCCCTGGGACTTGATGGGATCGATAGCATGTGGATTTTGATGTCCTCTCCATCTACTAGTAATGTTTAACTCCTCCTTCCTCTCAACTGTCTTATGACCCCACCTTGCTGCCTCTCTTTATCTGGACTTGTGATACTCGCTGGTTCCTGTGTTTAATTGTTTTTATGATGCTTTGTCTAAACTTTCAATAAAGGCAGGGTGCCAGCTGCTAGAGGCAGGAGATTTTTGAGTTGCCTCCTCTCTGGCTGACCCCGATATTAAAATAATAATCTTGGACCCAGAGTCACTCATGCGAGGGACTTCGGCAAGCAGCAACCACAGCACCAGTCCATCACATACATAGGGGCTCCAATATTTGGGACATAAATGTTTACTATTATAATAGCATCTTGTTGTATTCCCCCCTTTACCAACAGAAACTGGCCCCTTTTTTTCTCTTCTGATAAGCTTTGGCTTGAAGTCTGCTTTGTTGGATATAAGAGTAGCTACTTTTGCTTATTTTTGGTTTCCATTTACATGGAATATACTTTTCCATCCTTTTATCTTTAGCTTGTGTATATCTTTGCCTATAAGGTGAGCTTCTTATATGCAATAGATTCTGATTTTAACCAATTTTTCCAAGTCTGTGTCTTTTTATTGAATTGTTAAGATCATTTACATTCAGTGTTATTATGGATAATATTTGTTGTTTTCTAACATTTTGAGTTCTGTTAGTTTTAAGTTTTGATTTGCTTGGTTATTCCTTTAATGGAGATTGTCCCTTATCTGTGTTTGAGGTGTATTTTTTGTTTCTTCTTTGTGAATTATTTCTTTAAGTGGTTTCTGTAGTGCTTGCTTGGTGTTCATGCATTCTTTTATTTTTTTGTTTATCATGGAAGACTCTTCCCCATTGAATTTGAAGGATAGCTTGGCTGGGTATAAAAGTCATGGTTGAAGATTTTTTTCTTTCAGGACCTGAAAGATTTTATTCCATGACCTCCTGGCTTTTAGAATTTGGATTGAGAAATCTGGTATAATCCATACTGGTTTACCTCTAAATATCATCTGACCTTTAGCTCTTGATGACTTTAGGATTCTCTCCTTGGCCTCAATGTTGGTCATTTTAATTAAGATGTGGCATGCAGAGGGTCTTCTTTGATCTTGTCTAAATGGAATTCTTGATGTCTCTTGTACCTGAATGTCCATCTCATCTTCCAGGTTTGGAAAGTTCTCTGATATTATTTTTTGAAGAGATTTTCTATTCCTTTGACTTGTTTATCTAGGCCTTCCTCAATTCTAATTAATCTGAGATTAGAATGCTTTATGGAATACCAGATATCTTGAATATTCTGCTCATGGTCTCTTATTTTTTGTATGTTATTAACTATAAATTCAATATTAAATATACTGTCTTCTAAAGTTGAGACTCTGAGTTTCATGTGGTCTAGTGTGTTGGTGATAATTTCTTTCTTTCTCTTTTTTTTTTTTTTTGGTGCTGAGAATTGAGCCCAGAGGCATTCCACCTCCAAGATGTACCCCCAGCCTGATTTTATTTCTTAATTAGAAACAGGGTCTCACTAGATTTCTGAGAGCTCCACCAAGTTGCTGAGGCTGGCTTCGAACCTGCGATCACAGGTTAATGGTCACAACAACATATATGATAAGGGAGGATGCTATGTAAGTTAAATATTTCTAAAGGATGGAAATGGTATAGTTCTTTAGTTAATGGGAAGCTAATGCGGAGAAAGGAGGAAAATCAGATAGGGTTTAGTATGTGTAGGTCTTTGGAGAGGGAGAGAAAAGAAGGGGTAGGTAGGCACACCAAGCTAAGGGTAGAGTGAGCAGGCATGCTCAAGGGAATTTGGCTAATAGAGGAGTTCAGCACCTTGAGACCCATTTTTGCATATATTTTGTCTGGTTTCTTAATTGTTTCAGGTGAACATGCAATTCCAGTTTTTGTTACTTCATGTTGGACAGATACAAAGGCAAAAGTTTACTTTTGATGCAATCAAATTCATCAATAGTTTGCTTTATAATATTTACCTTTTGACTAAAATATATTTCTGTATAAGAAATTTCATTTTTTTCACACTTGATCCAACAGGAATCTGCTTCTATGTATGATACGAAGTAGATTAATAATTTCGCAAGTAAGTTTTCTGTCACATAGAGCCAAATGGAATTCTAGTTTTGCCTCTATCCTGCTATATAACCATAAGAACTTGCTTTTTTTCCTGAATCTTTGTGTCTTCATTGGTAAAAGTACATAATAACATCAACTTTATGAGACTGTTAAATGACAATATATCACTTCCTTAGTACAGGGCCAGGTATAAAGTAGGTACTCAAGAATGCTGTTCTCCTTTTTGCTATTCTCCCAACAATATAAATTGTTTTCTGTAATGTACCTATTGTATGATAATCTGTTTAATGTGTCTTCTTAATATGCCAAAATGATCCATTTATTTTGTTTTCTGACCTATTTCTAAAACAAAGATGAGGATGTAGCCCGTTGTAGATTATAAATATTTGTTAATCCCAGCACCCATTTCTGCCAGCTAATGGATACTGTAATGGTTAATTAATGATTACTAAGAATATCTGATATGGTTTGAATGTGTCCCCTCCAAAATTCAAGTGTTGTCAATGCAATAGTATTAGAAGCTAAGGCCTTCAAAGGTGATTAGGCTATAAGGGCTCATGCCTCCCAAATGGGACAAAGGCCTTTATAAAAGAGGCTTCCAACAGCATTTGGCTCTCTTGTCCTTTTACCTTTCATCATGCAAAGACACAGCTGTCCTCCCCTCTGGAGGATGCCACAACAAGGTGTCATTTTGGAGGCCAAGAGCAGACCTCACCAGATGTCAAACTGGACATGCCAACACCTTGGTCTTGGATTTCCCAGCCTCCAGAACTATAGGAAATAAATTTCTGGGTTTTTTTATTATTGGTGCATTGTAATCATACATCTTGATGAGTTTCAGGGTGATGGAAGTAGACATGCACACATTGGTCAATTAGTCCTCCCCCAATTCCCATCCCCCTTCCCTCCCCCTTCCCTCCTTCTCATGCTCAGCATAGTGGTTGACTTTGATAAGTTTGTGTATGTACATCCTGTGCATTAGGGTGTTTCTCTCTTCCCTCTTCCCATCTCCCTCAGTTAGGTTGCCTTCTTTACAAATCTAAGATTTTCTCCATCTTTGTCTGGAGTCCTTCCTATGCCCTATTCTCCCTAGCTTCCACATATTAGGGAAAGCATTTGTTTTTTCACTTTTTGTGACTGACTAATCTCACTTAGCATAATGTTCCCTAATTCCATTATAAATTACCCATTCTCAGGTATTCTTAGGGCAGTACAAAGAGACTCAAAGAACAACCTTAGGTGTAGGAATGAGATCATTTTATGCACAATTTTGGAGGAATAAATGAAGGTCAAAATTAAGAAGAATCTTCCAAAATTTGTAAGTAAGAAAATCCCACATGGTCATGTAACTACTGCCCCACATGCACCATTTATAATATTTGAACTAAACAAATACCCACTTGACCTACACAATCCTTTCAGATTTTAGAACACAGCAGAGTAGAAAGTCTTATTACCTTGCTAAGGTTTTGCAGTGGACTGAAAAGTAGTAGATTTGTCTTTCAGGGGGAGAGTTGTGTGTTCATAGTGGCTGAAGGGCAGATGGGTGGCAGTGGGAAACTATAAAGAATATATGAGTGGCTAAAACATGTCCCTTTGATTCACAAGGGACAGGGTTATAGGAGTATCTGCTTTCTCTGCCACATCTATACCAGGCAACCCCAAATAAAGAGTGACTTTGAAATGATGGAGAACATGGAAATGAAGACTAAAGAATAATAAATGTTTCTTAATTAGTTAAATATCAGCTACAAAACAAGATGGGAATCCTGCCTATCTCTCCAAAACTGGCATAGAGAAAGAAATTTATAAAGAAGAGAGAGAGAGAACACTACATGCACAAAGCTCCATGGGTTTGGATTGGCTGAGGCATGGATCATTAATTTTCCCTAGGAATGATCAAGAGTGTCATTAGGATGCATTAAGCATCATCTAACAGGGGATGGAGTACAGGGAGGAGGACCAGCTTGCTCTCTCCACTATTGCATAATCGATGCAGATTACTCAAAGCTGCTCCTCACCCCATTAGCAACCAGACCTGGCTCAGTGGCATCCCGTCTTTTACCTCTTTGCTTGGTTCTTCCCTCTGGGGATGGAAACCCCTTCTCACAGCGGAAAGAACCCCAGGCTTTCCAGGACAGCCACATGCTACTCTTGAATACTGCAGTACTGGGGAGGAAAAAGAAGCATGGAGGAGCTCTTTTATTTATTTATTTTATAACAAATTATATTGGCCCTGGAGGTTAGGGTTGCCCCTATGTCACTATTTCCCTCCCTCCCTTCTTTTATGCTCCTCTCTAAATCCTTTCTACACATCCACCCCTGTCTGTTCCACTCTGACCCATCCCCTCTAGCCCTCTCCCCTCACCCTTCTCAATGCCCCCCGCCTCTCTTCCCTCTGCCATCTCCCCATCTCATTTTCTGTCCCTTTAGATGAGGTCACCCTGACTGAATGAAGGACAGGAGGCTCAGAAGAGGTCACACATTAGCACTGCTATAACTGCAGTGCTACTGAAACTGGGCAAACCCATCCATCACAGGCTCCACTACTCCATTAGGCCTCACATGAAATATGCCCTGCTCTGAATCGCATAGCCATACATCTCCCGGTCTAGACACCTTCCTGTTGTGTGAAGATCAATGCCGCTCGGTCATGCATCATGTGTCATCCAGTAGCCCTCACTCTAATAACCGTGTCTATTCTCTAGTCTGCAGTATAAATTATGGCACTGGGAAAGTACTATATTATTCAACAACCTTGGTCACTAATGGATTATTGGGTTTATTGGTTGCTAATGTGAGCTCCCTTTCTTTCTTCCTCTTTCTTTTTTCTTCTTTTTCCTATTTTTGGCTGAATCTCACTTTTATTTATTTATTTCTCTCTATTTTTAGTTTATTTGGCTCAGGTTTGAGTGATAGCTGCTTTAGACTTCTGTCAACATAGTCCTATATCAAACCCCCCAAAACGATGACTCTCTAAAAAATAAGCCCAATTAGAAAGAATTCTCTATGGTCACCTATTAGATGATGGACTGAGCCCAGGGGCAGCTGTTTATCCTTTTATTTTCTGAGGTTTCTGCTACAATGCCTTTTAAATGGTGGTTTTGGAGAACCAAGGGCAGGTTGGGCACTCAGGAGCTGCTTCCTATGTCTCGTGGAATCCCCTACGAAGTCTTGTCTTTCTACTCCTCTCTAATTATTTATATCAGTGCTACCAGATGCTGCCAGATGTTGTTAACTACTATTGTACCACTGGCTCTCAGTTTTCCCTTTCTGTAAAATGGGTGAAAGAGGTAGAGTCCAAGTAGCCAGAAAGAAAAAAAAAATATAGAGAAGAATTCTGAAAACAACAGCTTTAAAAAAATCTGAGCACTGTTATGGTTTGAATATGGAATATCCCCCAGAAAAGTTCATGTATTGGCAATGCAAAAATGTTCAGAAGTGAACAGGGCTCTCACCTCATCAGTGAATAAATCCATTGATGGATTAATAATTTTAGTGGATTTATTAGGTGCTAACTAGGTAGGGTTGGAGGAGGTAGATTGCTGGCAGCATGGCCTTGGGGACTATATCTGTCCCTGGCTCCTCTCCCACCTTCCCCCACCCCGCCCCCTGCCTATTTCCCAGATGCCCTGAGCAGCTGTCCTCTGCCACACCCTGCCACCATGATGTTTCTGCCTTGGAGTCAGTCAACTATGTACTGAACTTCTAAAACCATGAACCCAAATAAATCATTCCTCTTCTTTTTTTTTTCCTGGGAATTGAACCCAGGGGCATTCTAACTCTGAGCTACACCCCCAGACCTTTCTATTTTTACTTTGAAACGGGGTCTCACTAAGTTTCTAAGGCTAGCCTGTACACTTACGTTGCTTGTGTCAGGTATTTTGGTCACATCAATGATAAAGTTAACTAAAACAGGCACATTAACTCTAGGAAAAAAGATAATTTCCAACTATCCAACATTTTGTTTTGTTTTGTTTTGTTTTGTTTTGTTTTGTTTTGTTTTGCTTAGTGAGATAAGGTCTCATTACTGCTGCCCAGACTGGTCTTGAACTCATGAGTCGAAGCAATCTTCCAGCCTTAGCCTCCTTAGTAGTTGGGACTAAAGGTCTGTGCCACAGTGCCTAGCTTGTCCAACTTTTTGAAAGCATTGGAATTTCATATTAAAAATGATAAACATTTATGAGGAAATAAGGTTTAAGTCTGAGAACTATCCAAAGATAGGCTAGGCTTCCCTAAAAAAGAACTCTTTGTCACTAGAACTTAAAAAGAGGAAGACAATGTGGAAAGTGTAGTGTCACTCATACATCTAAAGAAAGTTAGCCAAGATGACATTTCAAATCTTCCCTAGTCTAAGGACTCCACACTTTTATGATACACATGACAAATAATACCATTGTGATACGTTTTTAAAGAGAAATAATTTTAAGTAAAAATAAGAATTGGGGAGATTAGGTCAACCACTGAGGTTATGAGCATTCCTTTTTTCATTATGTTATTTCATATCTGTCTCCTCCTCCTCCTCCTCCTCCTCCTCCTCCTCCTCCTCCTTCTTCTTCTTCTCTCTCTCTCTCTCTCTCTCTCTCTCTCTCTCTGTTTTGCTTAGTTGTGCTTATGAACCCAGCAACAGTACAGAGGTAAATCTTAGGTGACTCTGAAATTAGAAGAAACAAAAGGAGCCAGATTCTGAAGAAAGTTCTTCATCTGGTCCTTAAAACTTGAAAAATCTATTCATTCATTCCCCAAATTTACTTGAGGCCTAACTTCATATGTAAAACATTTCTCATGACATCACACTTTTCCCCAGTCCCTCAGCCCTTCCATCCTGGGGCCTGAGGAGCCCAGCACGTGAAGCCAGCTATTGCTTCAGGGTATGAGGGTCTGGGTGTATTCAGTTGTTATGCCATTTGGTCATTTTTGTTTCATTAATAGAATTTTTTAACAATCAGTTCTAGGTTTACAGAAAATCTGAGCAGAAGGTGCAGAGAATACCCATATGTCCCCTCAAGGCCTATACAGATTCCCTATTTTAAATATCTTCATTAGTGTGGTACATTTATTATAATTGATTAGGTAATGTTGATACATTATTATTAAGTAAAGTAAGTAGTTAACATTAAGTTTCACTCCTTGTGTATTCTATGGGTTTTGACAAAAGTGCAATAACATATACCCACAGTTATGATATCATACAGAACAGTTTCACCGCCCTTAAAAATCCTCTATGCCTATTCTTCCCTCCCTTACCCCAAACTCCTGGAAACCACTGATATTTTTAGCTATCCTTGTAATAGACAGTACCCCCTCCCCAGGATGCTATTTTTCCCCAGAATGTCATTTTCCAGAATGTTATGTCCTTGCATGGCATTCATTTATCCAGAATGTTATATCCTTGGGTCCTCATATGTTATTGAGTAGTATATGGCCTTTTCAGACAGGTTTCTTTTATTTAATAATATACATTTAAGTTTCCATGCCTTTCCATGGCTTGATAACTCAGCATGAAAAGGCAAACAGCTGACCTGCTGCACAAGCCATGGAGCAGACCACACCCAGAGACGCCGACGTCATGGGGAACAGCTCCCTGCTGGCTCAGGCTGGCTCCTGGACCTGGCACTAATCTGTTATTTGTTTTAATGTGGCAGTAATGTGTTTACCTAGTAAGAAGATGTCAGAGTTCTCATATCCATAGTTGTAATTTCTTGATGAATCAGGGCTATGTCCACTTAGTGGAAACCCCAGTTGATGGTGAAGGCGAGAGCGGTGCTGAGACTCCATGTTCCAGGGACCCTACTCATGCTTCCCAGGGGTCTGGCTGTGGACTTGTGACCTTCCTGTGCCTTGGCTTCCCCTCCTGTATAAAACAAGAAAGAAGCACCACCTGATTCCCCTCCCCACCCCCACAAGAACAGAATGCGTCCTACAGCTTGCACTTCTCAGAGGTGACAATAATACCAGGGGAGCAACTTCTGTTTACATATGTGATGCTCACCCCCTGTGGAGGTGTTGGCTGCCCTGTGGCCTGGCTGGGTTATCAGGAGAATGTCACAAGTGATGGCTCCCGTTCTCTGCCAAGGGAACAGATTTGCTGCCTGCTCGGAGGACAAATCCTTTAGCAGAGGTAAGCCCTGGCATGGGTTCTCTGAAAATTAATAAATAAAAAGCCTGGCCCTAACTCAGTGCCTGGGCAATTCAAGCAAAAACAACCTTGGTTCAGGCTTTGGAGTGATGGGCCAACATGAAGCCACAATGTTCACTTTTATGTCTGCTCCAGAAGGAAACATGTGTACAGAATCATGCTTTAGAATCATGTTCTAGAAAGAGTTGAAGTCAAGGAGGAATGTGTGATAAAATACCCCCAGTGCACTTAAGCCACAGTATGGACTAGGCATCTGGCATAAGATGGGTTTGCTTGTAGGGGTTCAGTGGAAACCATATGCAAGCAGGGACAGCAAGGTCCCCTTTCACATGCTCCCTTCAAGGTGGACAGAGCTGTAATTTCCCCTCTTGGAACCTTGCAATGTCTCAAGGCCAGAGATCTAAAAACCCAGTTGGGAATTTTTCACCAGCTCCTATCTCCTGCAGACAGACAGCAATTTGCAGCAAGGACTAGGGCGATAGACAGAAGGAGCGAGCGGCTGGCTGCTCCTCCAAGACACAGCCTCTGAGGGCCTCTGACTCCCCGATCATATAAGAACCCCCTTGCCAGGCACAGTTGGATGCCTTTAGGTCCCCTCAGGTTCATTTGTCATTCCTCTTTATCACCCCACCCTACAACTCTGCCACTCAGGTGCATCATTCACACACACACACACACACACGCACACACACACACACACACACACTGACCTTGGAAGAAGACAGGTGAAGCTTTAGGAAAGCAAGAGCCTGACCAAAGAAAGTGGGTTTATAAATGATTTATACTATTGGGGAATGAACTAACCCAACTTTATTAGACATATACCAAGTTTCCCTAGCAAGGAACCCAGCCTGGGGAAGAGGAGCAGGAACGCCGGAGGCTAAAATGAGGGCTTTATACAATCCCTGCTATAGGGTGTTCACATGTTTGTAACATTTCCAAAGGAAGGAAGTGAATGCTTGGATGGAATGAGTCGCTTACCTTCCACCTGTCAGGTTGCACTTCTTACCTTGACCGCATGGCCTGCCTGGCTGCACCCTCGCCCACAGCGTGGCATGTATGATACATGAGAAAAGTTGGCAAACAGCATTGGTGGCAAAGAAAAACCACCCACCTCTGCTCCTTTGGCCTCGACCCAAAGCATGTCTTTCAGGCCCCACACACGTTTTCAGTTTACATCTACATCAGAAGGCCCAAGGCAAATTGTTTGCTGTGCACACCGGTCTCAAAATACTAGTTTCAAATATTCCTGGCTCAGTTCTGGGTCAGAACACTGTGCCTTCTTTCTCCTCACTACAAATTCTCACACCTAAGAGTAGGCCAGTGGTATTTCTGCCATGTGGACAGAGCCTCACAAAAAATGACTCAGGTCACTGGATAGATAAGCGTAGCATTGGGCTTTACCTCCTACATATTCAGTGAGAACATTTTCACTGGCTTACACCAACACTTCAGGAGTAAATAAATAAGTAAATAGAATTAAATAATATTTGGGGAGGTCCTAAATCTAGAGTATTTTTAAAAGAGTTCCACAAAGCTATGCATGATAGGTATTGTAGCCAGGTGTATACCTGTAATCCCAGTACTTGGGAGGCTGAGACAGGAGGATCACAGGTTTGGGGCCAGTCTCAGCAATTTAGTGAGGCCCTGTTTCAAAATAAAAAATAAAATTGGGCTGGGGGTGTAGCACAGAGGTAGACTGCCCCTAGATTCAATCCCTAGTACAGAAAGAAGGAAGGGAGGGAGGGAGGGAGGGAGGAAGGGAGGGAGGGAGGGAAAACTACCCTGGCAAACCCGTTATAAAATGAACCAGGAGTCTAAATTCAAAATGCAGTGGTGAATGTTTTACAACCACTTAGTGTTTGTCATCCATTCCTGTCCCCCAAATTGAGATAGACTTGGTATTCTGCAGAGCATGGAATTCTGGAAGCTTTAGAATAAGGCTGGCTTGGATTCTAACCCTGAACTGGATAAATTCTATTCGTGTTGCCTTGGGTAAAATCCTTGAACTATTCAACTTCCACAATCATGTAACAAGGATAGTAATGCCCAGGATCAAGTGATAATTGCTAAGTCCATGGGTGCCTCATCATCAATAGCACCATTATCAATTATATGACCCTTTCAAATAAAAGAAAAGTCATAACTGAAATTTTAAGGAAATGAAACCAAAGATAGAATCTGTTCTCTGAGTTTAGACTTGCCCCACCCAGATCACCCTAATCTCTTGGAAATAAATTTTAGGATTGAAGGAAAGAGCATCTCATGAAGAGTGTTAATAAAGAGGACTGTGATTTTTAAATTCACATAAATTAGACCAAAAAATGCAAAAACAAAAACAAAAAAGACATGGAAATGCAGAGGATCCCCCTTCATCAGTAGTACTGCCAAAAAGTGCCATTATGTATTCACCCAACTGGAGCTCCTTCTAACACACTGCCACTGAGCATATGGCTACCATGGGCATTTTCTCATTATCCCAGAGTGTGTCTGCAGTCCCATGTCGGCAAACTCCATCTGTATCTCTGTCAATGAAAGAAATTTCCATCAGGAAATATCAGCAGGCATCAGGGAAAGACCTTTCCAATTTACTGAGATCGAAGGAAGTAACTGCAGGGTTCCCCTCTCCTGCCTCCCTCTTCCCCCAGTGCAAGCCAAAAAAAGTCTTGTTTTCTTTCCCAGAGATTATCCTATCACCCACCCCTGCCTGCTCAGGGGAAGTCTCAGGATGGTCCTTGGCACGTGGTGCTGCACATGATGTACAAGCCGTATTTGGGTCACTGAGCCTCTTCAAGTCCCCACTTAGCAGAAACACAGAGAAGAACAGGTGAAAATGGGCTTCCCACTTCCCTTGGATGCTGTACTGAGAGAACGGGAAGCGCAGCCACCCATCTGTGATCCCTGTGCTTCCTCATTACTGCTGCCGTTACTTTAACCTCTTCATTCTGTGAGGCACCCATCAGGGACAAAACTGCAGGCAGGCTTTGGTATCAGAGACCAATGAATACACACCTGTAATCCTAGTACTCGGGAGGCTGAGCAAAGAGGATCACAGGTTCGAGACCAGCCTCAGCAATTTAGCAAGACTCTAAGCAACCTAGAGGGGCCCTGTTTCAAAACAAAAAATAGAAAAGGCTGGGGTGTAGTTCAGAGGTAGAACACCCCTGGGTTCAATATCCAGTACCAAAAAAAAAAAAAGGCCAATGAATGAATGTGCCTCTGTGAGCAGTGCTAGAGCTGGCTGGGAGAGAGGACTGGGAGGGTGGAGAGAGGAAAGCTTGTAGGAATGGTGAGATATGGGCGCAAGAACATGCCCCCTGGGCTCCCTTTGGACTCTCTTGGGTATCTCTCACAGTCTGGCCACTGATAGCTCATTACATATTGAATGGTGACCCTTATGTTCTCATTCCTTCCCCCAGTATTGTTCCCTATAGGCTTAACCAAGCATCATGTCACCATATTAGTCTGAGTTAAGTATTGAATATGTGCTATGTTTAGAAACTAGGTTCAGGGTGGGGAACTACCCACCTCCCGGCTCCCTTCATTCTCTGCACTCTGAAGAAGGACAGAGCAGTGGCAGAACTAAATGGATTGTAGATTGACTTTTCTGGGAATGATAATGATTCTCTGTATACACATATGTCAATTTATATGATATATTTATTTTAAAGTTTACTTACATGCAGATTTATATGAAGATCCACTTAAAATCCCAATTAGCCATGGCAACCTTATAGCTCTTCATCTACCTGAGAGGAATGCTGTGGGAAACGCTCACCATTTCAAAATTCCCATTAGCAGGATAGGCCTCATTTGGGTGGTATTTGTAGAGAGTCTCATTGATTAAAGATCCTCCAGCCAATTATCTCTGGACTTCATAGAACCTGTAAGTTAGTAAAATCTAATTGCCGTTCTCCCTGAGTCTGCTGCAACAGAAAGAAGATACTTGGAGTTGAATTTTGCAAGCTTATCTATTGAAAAAACCCAGAGCTCTGAGACGATGTTATTTCGTCAATGACAGCATGTGTATCTATGTACACATCCATAAATCTCCACTAGCAAAGGCCATGAGAGGTGTAAGCACCTACCAAGGATGTCTAAGTCCTTATCATGCATTAGAAGTTGGGCAGTTTAACTAAATTTCTTGCCTCTTCAGCAAGACATCCTGTATTCTTACTTCTAATTGGGAATCCAAAGCCACAGACTAAACTATTCACTCATATTGTTCTGTCCCAAAGCATATCCTTTTCCCCCAATTCCCATTTCATTTTGGCAAACTAACATAAAACTGCTAGCAAAAAATCCAATTTATTTATATAGCTAGCTATCCATCCACATATCTACACTATCAAATGATAAATATAAATACATTTTCATTTTTATTTGTTCAAATTCTACCCCCCTTTTAAGGCCTTGCCCTTTTGGAAATAATTTCTCCTTCCTCTGAACAATCATAGTATCCACTGTTTGCATACCTTGTTACGCTCATTTCTTTCTATCTTATAATACACTCACTCATATTCATATCTCATTTCTGTCGGTAGGACATTTTATTTCTTGCAAGTAAAATCCAGTTATTCCTTTTCTCTTTTTCCATAGCACCTAATATTCTTTAACATTTAGAAGGCACCCAATAAATGTTGATTTAATAAGCAAATGAATAAATTAATTTTAATTATGCCAAATAGGTACAAGGTATCATTTATAATGTAGAAAAATGCATGTCCTAGTCACACAGATGGATGTAAGATGGTGTGACAGAGCACCTGGTCTGAGCCTGCCTGGAAAAGCAAATTATTAGGAGCTTGAAGAGAACAAACTGCAAAATTCCAAGCTTTCTTCTCTCTGCAGCTTGCCCTTCTGAAATTACTTCTTGCCACAATGATATATAAGACTCACACTGTTCATTGGTATACACAATCCATCTTCAGGAGCCCATAGTCATAGGAAGAAGGAGAGAGAAGGGAGAAATTCCTACACGCACTTCACCATTGGTTTTGATCCCCAGCCAAGGCCAGCCACCTGCAGAAATCCCCCAACTATCACACTCTGACTGCTCCGGCTGATAACGAAGATAATTGTTTCATCCACTTTGTCAAAGCTGAAATGAAAAGAGGGCAAAGCAAAATGATGCTGCCGTAAATCATGGGCCGAGTCAGCCAAAGAGGGACAAGATAGCGACTTCATTAAGGGTTATGTATTGTGCCATTAAGTTGGCAGGGGGGTCACCTTTTGTGTCACACCCGGCCTCTGTGATGCATTGCCAGCTCTTCTTTCCAATAAAATTAAACGGAGATGTAAAACTGATTAGGGCCATGTTTGCTTCAGCCCGTGGCAAAGGGAATGGTACAGGGAATAATTGATATAAGATTGCAACGGATGCATAATGGCAGCAATTTCTCTTCCTGGTCATTTCATTGCTGACCTTGCCCATTAAATAAGCCCTGCTGCCTTGGAGAAAGACATTTCATCCCCCTGCCCCCCAGCCTCCATGGCGGCCTCCATTCACCCCTGACCACTGCCCTCACCAAAACAACATGGCCAGAAATCCTGCAAGCCAGAGTTGGGGGAGTAGCCACTTCACTCTGATACACATTGTAGACCCTCAATGCCACTGTTAACATCTGTCTAAACTCCTGGATTTCCCACCTGGAGGCTGCAGATAATTGTATGCTTCACCAGCTTGTAGACCCTGCCAGGCTGAAAATCAGTATTAGCCTCCTCATCTGAGCCTCAGAGACACAACACTGGGCCTCAGAGAACCTCTGGATCCTCCAGCATTGCTGAGGAATAGAGGCTGCTATAGCAGAAGAGGGCTTCATCTTCACATTAACAGGTGACGTCTTACAATGCTGTATGAATTCAACAATTTGGACAATCTCCATGATCTATACTCTACTAATTGTTCAATCAACAAGCACTTATTAGAGGGGTTGTTATGTACCACATGCTGTGGTAAACACTGAGGGTAGATGGTCATGTCCCTGGCTCATGGGGCTCACAGTTGAGCAGCACTTTCCATCAGAATGATATCCATAGCTCACATTTGTTGAAGTTTTACTCTGTGGCAAGCACTATCCTATGTGACATATGTACATTAGCTCATTTAATCTTCATAACAGTGTTATCCCCATTTTATAGATTAAAACACAGAGGAAGGCAGAGGCTAAGTACCTTGCCCCAGGACACATGGAGAATAAATAGTGGAACCCATCTTTCAGATGCCATGAGCCAAAGCCAGGAATTGAGCCCGAAGGGAACTATTTCATTAAAATTTTTATTTTTACTTAATTTCCTCTCTACTCTGGTCACACTGCTGACATATTTTAACTAGCATTCAAGAAGAAATGGTATATATTTGTCAAATGGAATTCATGCTAGATCTCTACATTTTCCTATGAGATAGGACCACCAACAAAATAAATGTCACATATATCCAAGTTAATAAACATTAACTATTACATGGTATAAAATCCCATAATGATTTCTTTCTCCTTACTTTATGTCTGAAGTTGGTATTTTTATGGGGTGTATAGGAAAATGGGCAATGTTATCTAGCCACCCGACAAGCGTTACATTTCAGTCCAGTGTCAGTATCAAGATCATAGCAAACAGCAGTGAGAACCTCAAATCTGGGCAGTGGGGCTTCAGCACAGTGTCTGTCACAGCTCTGAGGTTTCCCATGTGATGGGTAGCACCTCAGCTCTCATGCTAGGAAAAGAGCGGTTTGCCGTGTTCGGGAGGGTCCTCTCCTATTTTCTTCAGAATCACCACAGTCACACGCACACATAGATATGACCTCACCTCATCTTCCCCGTGACCTCTGCAGCACTGAAGGTAGACACATAATTCTCAGACTCATCCACTGGAAGCTTGTCACTGAGCTGCCTGTCTTTCTGTCTGTCCATATTTCTATGTCCCACCACTTCCCAGGCTCTGACAGAATCCAGGGACTATGATGGCTCTGGATGGGAACACTGCAAATGACAAATAACAGTCCCCAAAATGTGATTAGGCTAGAAACTAAGTTAAACTGGACAATTCCACCCACCACATCTAACCATGACCCTGCACATCAGGAAAGAGGCAAAGGCTTTGTGTAAATGAAGACAGGGACTGTGCACATCTCCCACTTGATGACTCATGCAATGTGGAATGAGAGGCCGCAATCATCTACCCATAAACAACAGATTAAATCACAGCCAAGCAAGAAGACTCCTGCCATTTCAATGCCTCCTCCCTGCTCTGGCCCACTCCCTCCACGTCCAGACTCTAGGCCCCTGTGCTGGGCAGCTCCATTGGGTCTACTCTGAACACATTACTGTGGTATAAGAAAGCAGCCCTGACTGTAGGACCCAGATTGCCAAGGGATGCCCTATATCTGAAATTCCCCTTGGCTTCTGATATTTTTCCCACACAGTGAGAAAAGGAAAGAGAACTCTTGGCATCCACTGCCATCGTAGATAACTTTTTTGTTGACATGGCACACATGCACAGTATGTTCACAACCATGATATGCATCCCCTACAACCTTGTTATGAGGTCAGTGGGGATGTCCTCCTTCTGCAGACCAGGAAACCCAGGCTCAGAGATGGCTCGGGGCCACAGAGCAGGCCTGGAGGGATGGTCTGGCCCAGTGAATGTCTCTGCTCATGGGAGAAAAGGAAAATTTGAATAAAAGCACTTTGCACAGTAGACTTACCCTGGCCTGCTCAGGACTACTTCCTACTAAATGGTCAAAGAAGCAGGCAGGATCCTCTGTGCCAGACTGCTTCTAATGTCCCTGGGAACCCAAGCCCTCACCTCCCTCCCCTCTGTCCTGCTCGCAGGGCCACCTTGGCCTTACAGGCCAAGGCAGTCCAAGAAAGTAAAGCCCACGGCAGAAGTTGCCAAGGCCCTAGGTCTGCACTGCTCCTCAGAAGAAACAGAACTGGTGAGAGACATTCATTATTCAGATCCTCGTTAAAGGAATCGTATACCCACCTTGAATCTGGCTCCTTCTATCACCTTTCCCAGACCACGGATGAGCAAATGGAGGTGGCCGACCTGCTGCTTTCTCCCACACCCCATCCTTCTACCCCAATCCAACTCATGCTCTCTGAACCAAAAAATGGCCTCATTGAGAAAAATTAAGGCTTAGGGAAGAAAATATTTAAAATTGGAGGATTCATCTCAGCAAAACAGCTGGAAGCCTTATGGCAAGTAATACTTTAAAGCAAAACAAACTTTTATTATTCAGTCAACAAATATAATCTTTAACTCAGCAACATGCCAGGCAGATGGAGGAGATGCCTCTCTGGGCCTCTGCGTTGTCCCTGGACACCTTCCAGGGACAGCCAGTGCACTTCAGTCCTGCACAGAAACTTGCCCTCCACTTTCACTGTGAGAGCTGGAGCCAGAAGAATTTAGAAAGGGAGACCGTCATCCACACGAGACCCCTGTCACTAGCATCCCTTGGGTCAATAGGGCACTAAATCCTTGCTCAAGGGCACCTTCTCCTATGTGATTATTTAATTTGCCAAAAATGATTATGGTCCACAAGGGTGAAGATTGGCATTGCATGCTCTCAGCAGGTCATCTCCCCTCTCTCGCTCTCAGTCCCCCCAAGCCTTGGCCTAGATTTATGGTTTTCAGGATTATGTTCAGAGTTGCATCAAAATGGGCTGCATCGTCACAAAGAGGCTACATGGAGGGCTTCACACCCGTCCCCATGCTAACCAGAAAAGGCAGCCCTCCCTGCACCTCTTTATCATACTCGGTAACCCAGGACATCAGTGTGCAAGCAAGGACTTTCTCTGGGGAGACAGAAGCCACTTCAAAGCCCGCCGAGGAGGTTCCTGACACACTCTCCAGATCTGATCTTTTCTGACATGGTTGTTTTCTGGGATCCAAGGTGAACATGGGTATGGTTGGTGCTCATCTTAACGCCCAGCAAGATTCTCCCCCAAAGCCCCTCACCTTTATCCTGGGTTGGTCATTGAAGAGAAACAGCAGAGACAAGCCTTTCAGCCTGCCAGACCCACATAACTATCCACAGCTCACTCATTCCACATAAATTGATTGAGACACTCCTCTGTGCAAGGCCGTGGCCAGCTATGGAGCTGGCTTCTTCTCAAGAATCAGGTTTCATGGAAACTCCCCATAAACCCTGTGCTGAGCAGCTCTTTGGGTCAGACTGACCTGGCTGTAGCCCTGGCTCATTATCTGGGCAATCAGAGGAGGCTGCTCACTCTTTTGAAGCCTTAGTTTTCTTGTTTCTAAGAAACGGAGAGGTGGTGAAATTACATGGCATAGTAAGTATGAAACACTTACAAAGTGACTGCTAAAAAATGTTGATGATCATTACTGTTACTGAGTTTAGTGGCTTATGACCTCTCATCTGAGCTATCTCAGTGCTTTATAAACGAGTCTCTTTCACCCCAACACCACCCTTCTGCTTCATCCTGTACTTGGGCCAAAGGGAACTTTCTATATCCTTCTTCATGCTTGAAGGCCAAATCTGAGTGCTATCTTCTCTGATAAGGCATTCTTAGTTCTCAGAAACAAAATAAAACTTCCACGTATGCCGAGTGCACATGTCTGATGTTCAATTACAACACCCAATATCTTGAATTCATTTATTTATTCAGCAAATATTTATTGAGCAACTACCAGGTGCCAGCCCCTGTTTTAGGCCCTGTGATATAGATACATCAGTGACACAAAGACGATTGCTTATCTGAGTATCATTCTCTAATCTCACACACCATGAGAGAGCAGGATCCCTACCGCAATGGGCCCACGTGGCTCAACTAAGTGCTTCACCGGAGTTTCTCAAAGAATGGTAACTGTGGATCTGATAGCTGTGGGCACTGTGAGGTCTGACTGTGAGGCCTGGTCAGAGGAGGTTGAGAACAAAAGAACTCCATCAGTGGCAGGAAACTGCTCCTGACCATCCCCCTACTCCCAGCCCCATAAATCTACCTGTCCTGACCTGCGGTTAAAAGCACCAATCAGAGGACTCCATGACTGTTTGCTCTCCCTCCCTCCTGATGCCTCATAAAAAGCCCCTAGTCTGTGAGGAAGGGGCTCCTGACTCTCGTGGACTCTCCCTCCTGGTCAGCTGCCTCCTCCCAGGTTTTATCCCTAAATAAAATCTCTTCCTGCTGACGAGCTGTGCCCCTATTTTACTCCATATTCCCCAACAATAGCTATGCCTATGGTCACAAGATCTACAAGACTGGACCTACAAGAGCCTTTTTCAAGATGTGGCTTAGGAATCCACAGGAGGCTGGCAAGTCCTGACTCTCACAATCCATCTATCACATCACCCCAGCCCTGGGCTCCACACCCTCTCTCTATCACCTGTGTCTGCCACTGGGGACACAAGGCAAGAAGGGAAAAGCAGAGAAAAGAGAATACATGGTTGTATGGCAGAAGTTAATAACATTTTTCAACTTGGAAATCTGTTGAACTGCTGGGGGCCTGTGGAAACCCAAAGCAAGAGCCAAAGATGCACACCCGGGGCCGTATGGCCGTCCCAGCTATTGGGATCAGGCCCATGGCAAACCCCGGGAGAGACTGGGGCTCCGGACATTTCCAGGAGGATATTAGTAAGGATTTCTGTTTCTGCTCAAGCCCCTTCTCACCTCCTAGCATTTGGAAAAGATGTCATAGGAGCCAGCCGGGACCATAGGGGAATAGCAGCAAAAGCGGTGGACAGACAAAGAGCTCCTTGACAGGTGACCAGCCCTCTCTCCCCAGAGGATCCCCTCTTCTCTGCATTGTTCCGCCATTTAAGGCAGAGCCAGCAACAAAAGACACTGTGGCTAACACGCTAGAGACTCAAATCACGTCTTCATCGGCCATAGCATTGCCTTAAGCTTACTGCATTTCTAGTGTCCTTTAGTTGAAATAACCACTGATAATAAATTGGTGAGAGCCCAAAAGGGGGGAAGGGAATGCATAAAATATTGGCTGGGTGGCAAACCCAGGATACACCCCTCCCCAAAGCAGTTCAATCTCTCCCATAGAGATTTCCTAGAAAGGCAGCCACCTTGTGTGGCATTCAGGAGTTTTATTGTGGTTGTTTTCTTTTTGTTTGTACTGGGGATTGAACACATGAGCATTCTACCTCTGAGCTAGACCCCCAGCACTATTTTACTTTTTATTTTGAAACAGGGTCTCACTAAGTTGCTGAGGGTCTTGCTAAGTTGCTGAGGCTGGCCTCGAACCTATGCTGTCTCAGCCTCTCAAATATTGGGATTACAGGTATGCGCCAACACCCCTGGTCACCAGGAGTCTTTCTGATTGAGAAAAGTAATGAGCATAAACAACTCTGAGCTCTGTAAGCATTGTTTCAATGAGATTTTTTCCAAACTCTTCAATTTAAGGATTATGTCTGTACTTTTCTCCTAACATAGTGCCCAACACAGAGCAAACACTTCATACAGAATGAATGAATGAATGAAATCAGGAAAAGATAGGACAGTTAATGAGAAGAAGAAAAGCATTAGGGCTAAGTAGGAAGAGGAGAAAGGGAGGGAAGAAGGGCAGGAAGGGCTGGAACCACTGAGTGGCTAAGTCAGAGAGAGGGCATGTTACAGTCACTTATTCACTTGCAAAACATAAGGAACCACCACAGATTGATGAAAGGCTATCCTGGGGACAGGGGCACAGGATCCAAAAGCAGAGGGACAACAGGTGCACAAGTTGGTGTGAGCAAAAACAACACTAGTCACAAAGGCAGCATGGATAAAGTGTTGGCAACTGATCCCCAGGAAGGAATACCTCAAGGAAGAACTGGGTATGAACAGGAAAATTCACCCAAATTCACCTTTATTTTGAACTGGAGCAATGGGTGCAGGGGCTCAGGCAAGCCAGCGCTCAAAAGGCCTGCAGGAAGCCTGCTCCTCTCAGACAGCTGCAGGACAGCTGGAACCCCTGGCTCCGGACCCCCGCTCCCCACACTTCCCCTCACCCGCGGAGGCTCAGAGAGCACTGATAGTGGAGGGATTTTTCTTAATGTCTTGCTATAGGTGAGTTAATGTAAAGGCTTCCCAACATGAGCATGCTTTTCTGTTCCTTCCCTCTGACCTTGGCATTTTCTTTCTCCATTCCTGGCTCAGCGCTGTCCTGTGGCCAGGTTCGCCTCTCATTTGTCAATGTTATTATTGAATTTTCAAATGCCAGTAGTACACATAAATCAATGGCTTTCTTCTCCCTACTGGCATATCCCTGCCATATGTGGTCATTCATTTTTTTAATAAGTCCTCCTCTCCTTTCACCCATTTATAAAAATGCATCTTGTCCCTCCACCGTCCATCACTCGGGAGCCGGGCTATTTGTTGCCCCTCAGTGCTTATTCATCAACGTTTTCAAAAGCAAAATCACTCTTCGCCTCCTGCTCTTATTGTGCCATCAATCTTGACCAAGGGATCAATAAACTTCGCTTTTGCAATTTCTCCCCACCCCTCTGAGCTGACTCTCTCCAAAGTGCAGTCTTTTTATTTACATTTTTAACTGATCATCAGCAGAGGGGGCGGCGGTGTCAGGGAAGCAAGGCTTTCATTTGCTCCCGAGGCAGCCATAACCATCCACGCACCGGTCATTTACCACGGCAGCCCAGTGAATAATACCGGCTCTTCCTCGCCCAGGGTTCACTCGCGTAAATCATAACCTAGGGAAACAAAAGCCAGGCTGGGCGCTGTGTCCTGCAGGCCGGCCTGCATGGAGAGGGGCAGGGCAGCTCACCCGCCCCAAGTCTCGTCGAAGGAGAGGGACACTGGCCTCCAGGAATTTCTTTGTATTGTTTTATATGTGTTCAGGGAAAATTAAAATAGAAGGGTCTGAAAGTGTTGAGAAAAGGAAAGAAAGCTGACTTGAAAACGGGCAGACATGTAAGTCCAGGCTGGCAAATGGGCTTGGAGTTGGCTGGCCCATTAAATCTCCTGGAGGCTTGTAGACACATCAAGTTCAGGGCCTGCCCGCTGTAAATGCCAGCAGAGAGGTGGAGCGAGCCCGAGTTGCGCAGCTCCTGGGAGGCAAGAGAGTTGCTTGTGAAGTGAGGCAGAGTTGTTGTTTTAAACCCCAATCTAAGAGCAATCCTAAAGGCTGAACTAAAACATAGATAAGATCATATGGACTTGAAAACCCAGCGTTCAGTGAAGATGAAAGCATGTTGGCATGTTGTCCATCTTGGTTGGTTTTTCCATTGCTGTTTAAACTACTGAACTACTTCAGGCTCCCAGGCAGCAGGGCCAGTGAACTTGGTCACAGAGCTGGCAAGGAAACCACTGAAACCTGTGAAGTTTTAACGGTGCCCTCCTTCCCACGAGTCCTGTTCTTCGCTTCATGAAGAATCACATAGATAAGGAAAATTGGGGGAAAAGATTTACACTTTTGCACACTTGTTCTGCTTCCAGAGCTTTCTATAACCTATCATGTGGATCCTAACAACAGCTTGCCTGGTAAGTTTTGTGTCCATGTTTCAGGGATGGGTAAATTGTCATACAAAGATTAAACTACTTGCCCACACTGTAAAATTTGAATATAACCCTCTGACTCCAAACCTAGGTCTTTTAATACTAACTCCAGTCCTCGGGAGTCACCTGACTTCTGCCAGGGGAGATCCTGCATCTGATCTAAAAGGACAGTCTCCTTTTTGACCCTTGGAATCAAGGGTAGAAACCAAGGTCCTGTGACAGGTCCAATGACAAACGAAGTTCAGAGCATAGGAGGTAAATTAGCCCCAGGGGTCTACCACGTGGGGCCCAGCAGGGTGGGAGGAAACAGCCATGCACTGCATAACAGACGTCCATTCCCATTCCCTTCCCAACCTGAGCCTCAGCTTCCGCAACCTTAAGGCATCAACTCTAGGATGCTACGATCTCTCCTGGACATGCAGTCACCATCGTCTCTTCAGTGTTTCCATTGGCAGTTTGGGTGAAGGCCAGTATCCTGGAATACACAGTGCTGACCACAGTGTGACACCATTGGAAATGAAGCCCCAACAATCCCAACTCTGTGGGGGCCCGAGGGTGCCTGGACCAAAGAGAGCTTGCTAGTGGGCAAATATGTGCTAACTTCTCTCTTTTATCTCCTCAGCTATAATAAGGAGCAATAGGATTTAATTAAGACACTGACTTAGGGAATTGGATTTTGGGATTTCATGGAGAAATAAAATTTTAAAATAAAAATATGAAATAAATAAAATCTTCCAGGCCTAACATAGCATTGTCAACTTTTTCTTTCGCCAAATAAGGGCATTAAAATAATGATTGCCAGATGTGATGGCTCACACCTGTGATCCCAGTACTTGGGAAGCTGAAACAGGAGGATTGTGGTTTCAAGGCCAGCCTCAGCAACTTAGCAAGATCCTGTTTCAAAATTTAAAAAATAAGGCGAAAAAATAAAATAAGGTAGGGGTATAACTCAGAGGTAGAATGTCCCTGGGTTCAATCCCTAGTACCACAAAAACCAACCAAACAAAAAATAATGATGATCCATTTTCATTAGACTCCACAATTACAAAGGTGGCAATTACTAGAAACAGGCACAGGTCCACAGACTACTACTGTTTAGAACCACTGGAACAGCTTGCCTACCTATCTAACTAAAAGGTATACTAGGGACGGGGGTGGGGGTAACCAAGTCTCAGAAGTGCACAAATACATAATGTGTAGCTCAGTAACTGAATATATGTGCATCATCCTGTGTGTCTTTTTTCTTGTTAAGTATATAAATCTTCGACTCTTCAATGAAACTATATAATCCTTAAATACTGAGACTATGTCCTACCTGGGTTTTTTTCATCACTAAATAAAAATCATCTTATCATCTGGTGGTGCCTTCTTGAGATTTGAGGGTGAGCCCATTTATGGGGCTAAGCTGAGCCAGTGTTAAGAGTGAGCTGAGGTGGAAGTGATATGTTGGGGACATTATGTCAGTGGAATTGATGAGGTGCACAGGTAGCCAGGTTCAGAGTGCTGGACTCAGCTCCTGGGAAGCATGTACATCCCCCTGGAGCCACAGTTGCAGCAAGCTAGACACATCTGTGGTGGAGCCAAGAGACTGAGAGAAAGTAGAGATTCAGAGCATGGAACTCTAGAAACACCACTGCCTGTTCCTGACCTTGTGAGAATGACGCAACAATAAACAAGACCCTCAATCAATTAAGGCAGGCTCCAAAATGGCTGACCTTAGCGAACAGGCCAGAAGATGCTGGCGCGTCAGCCAGGAGCTCTTCTAAGTGAATCCCAGCAAAGGCACCAGAAAACACACAGTGCTAGCCAAGCTGTCAATCAGGGCTACTTCAGTCCTGGGCACAAGGCTTATGTAACTTCAACTGTTTTGCTAATCGGCCAGAAATAAACAATGAGTGACTGGTCATTTTTAAAAGCCAGCTCCCCTGCAAGGGGAAGAGAGAGGAAGCCAAGGGCCGAGGGAGGAAGCGCCTGCCAAGATAATAAATACAAACCCAAATCTCCAACATTTTGTGGTTTGACACTTAATTGATTAACTAATTTGAGGCAACAAGATTTAGCGTTCCTGCAGATTAGTGTGGAAGGGGTAATTATAGCTACGGCTCCCATCCCCAAAGATTGTGGCAGCTGCAGCTCCGCACAGGCCAAACCCGCATTAAAGCCCACATATTACAGCCGATGGATACAAAAGGGTTTTTGGAACACGTCCCTTTTCAGCTCTGCGTGCTGGGATTGCTCTGGAAAGGTCATCTGGTGCCTTATCAGCATAGACAAAATCCCCTGCCTGTAATGTATGTGTTTATTCTCAAATTAAATATATTAATGTATTATTTGTTCTTAAAATGTCATGGAATAGATAGTGAGCTTAGCCCTCCTGGCAGACCTTTGAAGCTTAAAGAGTAATGTAATAATAGTGCATTAATCCATAGGCCGTTCAGTCATCTCCCTGTGGAGGCCCCAGCCTCTGGTACATGCTCCAAAATGCTGGCTTTGCTACATGTGATTGGAGGAGTCCATTTCTTTAACCATGGGAGGCTTGGCAGAGGGGTCCTGTTGAAGCTGTGGAAAGGCACAGGTCCTCTCTTGTTCAGGTGGAAAAATCCTACAATGGACCTGAAATCAGGTTGTGGCCTACATGGCCCAGGGTTAAATATAATTTCGGGGAAATTGGAGAGTATGCCTGAAAGCAATTTCCTTGCCAACCCCCTTTGGCCAAGTTTTCATAGGAAGCGTGACTGGGTGTGCTGTGTGATCCTAGCTTAGCAGTCCAGGATCATCCCAAGAGGGAGTAAATGCAATGCAGTCTACTCCAGTCCACGCAGTGCTTAGGGGAGATTGGGCCGTGGGTACTGCCAGCCCTCCTCCCCTCATGCCAGAGGCATAGATTAGAAAGAAGGTGAAGGAGGAAACTTCTAAACCTAGTCACCCTTGCATCTGCTCCAGCAAAGAATAACAATGTCTGCTTGGGTGTTATTGAAGGAATTTTACTTCAATCCTGGGCCCACTCCACTCTGCTCAGGAATGGCTTTTGTGGTCACAGTGCTATTCGGGACCTTGAACTGGATTCTAGTTGCATCCCCAATCCCTGCCTAATCCTAGCTTGATATCTCCCTTCCTGTGTCTATTTCCAGTTCTGACCTTGGATTCCCTGCCCATGTTCCATGAGTGCTCCAGGTTGGAGCACTCCTCCACTCCTCTGGCTTAACTGTTGGCCTTCTCTATACCAAGTCACTCAGTGTCTTAGTTGGGGTCCCCTGGAAACTAAGTCTGGGAGGTGCATGTTAATCAGGATGCAGTTTCTGGAAATATACCTGTAGGAAATTCAGGAAAGAAGGCATGGACACAAGGAGAATCTGGACCAAAACTAAGTCCTAAACCAGTCCTAGAACTTTGGGTCTTGGATGGTCCATGAGAGGTGTCACAAACCGAAGCAAGGGGACCAATCCTTTCTGTCCCTGCATGTGTTGATCATTGGTCACTCCCTGGAGAAGACGCAACCTCAGGCAAAGCAGCTTCCTGGGCAGGACAATTCTGAGACTGTGTATCTGTGAGCTGTCAGCAGCCAGTGTTCCCAGCAGCTGGGGGACAGACACACTAGCCCTGAAGAAAGGATTGGCCTGGGAGAAGCATCCCAGTACTCACCACATGTAGAAATCCCCTTGGGGCTCTCTTGACTACACTCCTTTTTCCTGAGAAATTAACCTACATCCTGTTCCCACCAGCAGTTCTGGCCCTCTGCTGCCCTCTGGTGGTTATTGATACAACTACCCCAGCCAGGAAGGCCCTTTTGACTGCCATGTGCCAGGGCGTTGGTACGTATCCACTGTTGTGTAAAGCTCTTCTTACCATCCTGCTCAAAAAATATCTTTGTAGGAAATTTTGAAAATTGATTATTTAAATTAACCTACAAGTAAATGTATAAACACATATGCCTCCCCCCCTATATAATATACTACTTCACGTACATCACTTTTTCACCTATTACTTAACTAGTACCAACAAATATTAGGAGCAAGGAGAAAATTACCCCAGAAAAAATAAGACGTGAATCACAAAATCAAGCTCTCAATGTGATTATCCAGTGTGTTCAGTATAGATATTAGAAAAAGAAAGTTAAAAGTAAGAAGCTGAAAAGGTGTGTGTGTGTGTGTGTGTGTGTGTGTGTGTGTGTGTTTGTGTGTGTGTAACAGTTGTGGGAACTCAGAAGGCAAAATAGGCCTTTTACAGTTGGGAAAAATAGCTTTAAGTGATCCCAAAGCATCACAGCCTTACCACTCAGTAGAACAACTATCATAAAATGATTTTGAGACAATATGGGAAACTTCACATACGTTCAGCACAGGGCACTTTGTGTATGCAGACATGAGAGTGAGTAATTTGCTTTGAAATTATATTCATGGAGAATGCTTGGTTTTGCTTCTTAAATTTGTGTATAGAAAAAAACTGCAGTTGTCATAAAAATCTACACAGGTAGAATATGTCATTTCCCAAAGATAGAAGTGTGTGCGTGTGTGTGTGTGTGTGTGTGTGTGTGTGTAACAGAGAAATAAGAAAGAAAAAAGGGGGGCAGAGAGAGAGAGAGAGAAAGAGAGACACCCCCAAGAGTACTACTTTCACAAAAGAGATGAAGAAATATCTATGACTAGAACTTAAATGTGCATTTAGTGGAGAAAAGCATGAAAGAGTAAATGCTGATATCACACCTGCTTCAGGATCCACTCTATTACCATCAGGATTAGTCCTAGAATTCCCCAATATGAGTGGTCATGTGGGTAGGGCATTCACAGGTGATATTTTTTTCCAAGAGACAAGTAGCCTTCTTGATGCTTTGACATATCGAGGAGGCGGGCTCCTCGCATTTGACCTTCCTAAGTATCTCTCAATCTCTATTTCCTTTTTTTTTTTTTTGGTACTGGAGATTGAACCCAAGAGTGTTCTACCTCTGAGCCACACCCTCAGCCCTTTATATTTTTTATTTTGAAACAGGGTCTCACTAAGTTGCTGAGGGTATCACTAAGTAACTGAGGCTGGCCTTGAACCTGCAATCCTCCTGTCTCAGCCTCCCAAGTACTGGGATTACAGGCGAGCAACACTATGCCTGGCTTCAGTTTCCTTTTACAGCCATTGGGAAGATATGTTGGTAAATGTCAAGTATTTTGAGACCGACTATGATGAAAGGTCCTATGTCAATAGATTATTTCCTTTCTGATGCAGCCAACAAGGAGACCACGAGAAACAGAAGAGCTTTCATCTCCATGATAGTAACCAGACTTTGTCTTGAAAAAGTCTGGAGGATATTTGCCCAAGTCTCCCCACTTTTCCACATCACAGTGGTGGGGACTTCAAGAGACTGGCCTAAGCTCCAGAAAAAGTGGGCCAACTGGAAGGTAGGGCTTATTTTAAAATAGAAGAAAATAGAGAACAGGGCAGCATGAGAGGGAAAGAAAATGTAATTTTTCTTTTAGTAGGCTGTTCTTAACCTGAAATCTCTGCATAATAATAGAGACTCCAGAGTCATCTAGACCAAGGGCTCTTGTCCAAGTCACCTTGCCAGGCAGGCTTGAGAGAGAGTTGTCCAAACAGCCAAGATGACAGCCCCGTGGCTGGCAGTGAGCGAGTCTACGTGATGGCTCAAGGGGGAGGGTCCCTTCCCGCATAACCCTTGCTCGTGGAACCATAAAGGTCACAGAGAAACAGGCTGAGATCCTTCCCTTCTGTTTCTGTAATGGTATTAGCAACGACTCTTTCTTACTCAATCGCACTCCCAAAGGATTTTCAATAAACTTTTTATGTGCCATAACTGTTACATTAAATAAAGCTGAAAGTATTGAGTAAACCGACTGTAAATCACTTTAGATGCCTTGGAATTACATTAAGTGTGAGAATTATGGATCTTTTGCTGCTTGCAGAAACAGAGAAACGACAGAGCCAGGGATTTTTATGCTGCCAGCCTTTTGAAGATTTTTTAAATTATTTCTTTATGCTCTAAGACAGCCATCTCTTGTAAATGACTTGTTCAGGGACAAACTAGGGGAAGAGAGGAGAAGTCAGAGGAGTGGGGGAGGGGGAGGGAAGATGCTTTGCAGTGAGGGACAAGGTCAAGCCCTGGGTTTTCTCCCTTCAGACTTAGTCACTACAGATTTGAACTTTTCTCTTTTTTCAATTTTGTACATTTTTAATCAGTGATGAGGGACATGGTCCAGAGTGTTGCTGGGTGTGTGTACATGTCCATGAACATGTTCTGGATTTCCAAACCCTTTTCCATTCAAGTCTCACCAGCTGTTATTTTTGTGACATTAAATCCCTGCTTTTATGGCGTTCATGTTTAACAGTCTTCCCGAGGCCTTCACAGGGTCAGGTCTGTGTTTAAAACAGGATTGTCAGCCTGCTGAAAGTGGAGGAAGTTTGGAGAGAATGTTGATAAAAACGGAAATCTCTCAGACTGACACTCCCCAGCACTTCTTTTGATGTCAAAGCAGGTTTGATTTTGTTTAGGGGAAAAAATTTTTTTAAAGCTGCTTTCCAACTGGACCAAGTGTTTTCTCTCATTGACCACTTCCAGCAACAATATTGTAATCAGGGGCTGGTGACATCAAGGACTATTGCCATAAGAATCAACATGATGTCGGGAAGTTGGAGTCAGCTTCCTTTCAGGGAGAGCAGAGGCTAAAAGATGTCATGGTGCTTCCAGGCCAGGAATGGGCGGGGTTCATGAATAATTCATAGAAATTTATAGAAAGGTTAAAGGAGATGTAGTGAAGAGAGAAGCCTGAATTTATATACCCAAATCTAACAGTGGGAAGCATTAGAAGCGAGGGGACTAAGGAACATAGAGCTAATCTATGCCCGCTCTATTTATCTTGCTGCTACTACCAAAGACCCTATTATATTTTGTAGTCTATTATTTTAAAAAAATTAAAAAAAAAACAAAAATCAAATAATGAAAAGCTCTGAATCAGCCAGTCAATTGATATGCAATTACTAGGGACCAGTGTGTTACTATTATGGTCTGGGCTTGGAGTGTCCCCCAAAGGCTCATGTGTTGAAAGCATGTCTCCAATGCAGCAATATTCAGAGGTGAAATAATTGAATCAGGGCTCTAGTGAGTGGATAAATTCACTGAAAGTTTAATAATTTGAACAGATTTACTGGGTGATAATTTAGGCAGGTGGGGCATGGCTGGAGGACGTAGGTCCTGGAGGTGTGGCCTTGGGGACTCTATCTGTCCCTGGTCACTTCCTGTTACTCTCTCTGCTTTCCAGCTGCGATGAGATGAGCTGCTGTCCTCTGCCACATGCTGTGCTGCCATGATGTCTGCCTTGGAGTCAACCATCTTAGACTGTGCCTCTGAAACTGTGAGCCCAAGTAAATCTTTCCTCCTCTATGTTGTTTGTGTCAGGTATTTTGGTCACAGTGATGTAAAAGTGGTCTTAAACAGCTATTCACATGATCTGGGCTCATAATGTGACTGGGAAGATGAGATAACCCAACCTTAAGTAACAGAAAACAGCCTAAGAAGCCATATAGTTAAGTGAGGGGTGGGTAGTATAAATCATAATGGCTATAGGAATTTGGAGAGGTAGACCAGACAGGGCCGAAGTATCCATAGAATAAGATACACACTATGCTCCTTGAGTGGATTGCTCCGTGGTATATGAGGTAATTCCAGGGGGAGAACACAGTGCAAGTTAATGACAAACACAGCAAAACGAAGGAGAAGGGAACTAGTGGGTCCATCAAGGTGGAATGGTTATGAGGATGCCTTAACTTCTAGGCAGATCCCACAGGACCAACAAAATAGGGTTTTCTAAAGCATAAAGGATCAAGAAAAATCAACATCTGTGAGAAGCTGCAGGGTCAGACCAGCCACTGGCCATGGCACCTGTTACACCAGCCTTGTGCAGGAGCTGCATCTGGGGAACTATAGGTTAAGGGCGAAATGAAAAGACTTGTGCCAGAAAACCCTGAGAGGGACCACAGTGCCAGGGAGACAGTAGAGCAGGAAGAGTAGAAGAGAGGGTACCGCTGCCCTTCCACTGCAGGCTGAGCTATGACAGCCAGTCACATCATAGAGATTCGCTTGCTCGAAGCACTGGTCTGGGAACCCTACAACCTAAGTTTTCACTTTGATCTTGACACAGGTTGGCTATATGACATTGAGCATTACTTTACCTCCTCTGACCTTGGAACCTCACCTACGCAGGTGCGGCAAAGTTATTTCCAAGTCTAAATATTCTGATTACCATGGCCACTTGGCCTTGCTTTCCTGACCCTAAATAGCAGGACCGAGAGAAGATGGCAGAGCCCACTTCTTTGGCTGTATGAACAAAGGCCTCACTGAGATCTATTTGCCAAATCCAACCATATGGAATCAGAAAAAAGTCCTCTCCATTGAGGTTCTCCTCTGCTTACCAACTGGGTGTTCATTTAAGCCACTTAGTCTTCCAGAGCCTTGATTTCTACTTCTGCAAAATGGTGAAGCAAATAATACATAGAAGTGTCAAGAACCATAAGGGCCAGTTACCTAACTACAGAGGACTGGACCCTTATTCAGTCATCCGATTTATTCATTGGTATGGCTGTGCAGCGGTTAGCTCTATAGATTTCAGGTACCCCACAGTTTAGCCTGAGGAGCCAGAAGGCTAGAAAAGCCTAAGTCCCAGGTTTTCTGTGCTATCCAAGATGGTGGTCCCAAAACAACATACTTGTTAGCTACAAGGTTACCTGTGACATTGGAGGCTTTATGAAAGTGTGGACATATGTGTTAAAATTTTAGTGGACAAATAGTGAATTAATAAAGTACATCAATGATGGGTCCTTAAACAGGGTGGATGGTGAAGAAGAGACCCAACACTACCACACATCCAGCACCTCTGCTTCCAATATAGGTATGGAGAAAAATATGTGAACATCCAATATGTATTTATGGGGCCTGCCCTGCACCAGGATCTCCTGGGCCCTGGGGATAAAACAAGAAATGAAAACAGGCAGAGTCCTTGGCCCAGGGGTCCACATCCTGGAGGGATGGCAGAGAATCAATTTAGCACATAATGCAACCACTTCAGGCAGTGATCAGTGAGGTGAGGAAGCCAGAGCCCAATTTCGGGGAGAGCACCTGGTGATGGAGTAGCAAGACAGTATAAGCCATGCAGTCAGGGAAACCCCTTTGGTCACATCAGCGCTGAGGTCTTAATGGCAAGCAGATCCTATGCCTTACAATCCCAATCAACTGCGAGGCCCAAATCTCCTCTTCTAGAAAGTCATTCCAGCCAGGCATGGTGGCACACACCTGTGATTCCAGTACTTAGGAGGCTGAGACAGGAAGATCACAGGTTCAAGGACAGCCTCAGCCACATAGTAAGGCTCTTAGCAACTTAGAGAGAGCCTGTTTCAAAATAATAAATAGAAAGGGCTGGGGGTGTAGAAGTGGAATCCCCTGGTTCAACCCAAGTGCTAAAATAAATAATAAATAAAATAAAAATTGTGTATTTCACTGGGTATGGTGGTGCATGCCTGTAATTTCAGAGAAACAGGAAGCCAATGCAGGAGAATCACAAGTTCAAGGTCAGGATGCTGTAACTTAGTGAGATCCTGTTTCAAAGTAAAAAAGGTCTGGATGTGTAGCTCAGTGGTATAAAACCCTTGGGTTCAAACCCCAGTATCATAAATAAAGAAATAAATAAATAGGACTAGGGGTGCAGCTCAGAGGTAGAATGTCCCTGGGTTCAATCCCCAGTACCATTTTTTAAAAAGTCATTCCAAATATTTGTTTCAGCTCTCCTGGTCAGTCCTATTACCCCTGTATATGGATGACACATTTAACATTTAAAACTTCATTTAAATAAATTATACAGTAATTATAAGAATCAACAACAGCAACAACAACAACAAAAAAAAAAAAACCTGCTTTTCCAAGGGGAAGTAGAGCTCTGAGTTTCCACACTCACCGCATGAGCAGATTGTACCACAAGACTCTTCAGCATCCCTGGAGAAAGAGGCTAGCAGGCAGGCCCAGCCCTGGCCCTGAAGAAGCCTGTACATACCACCCCGCCTCACGGAGCTCCGTTCTGATGAGGAAATCATTAGTGGAAAAGGCCCCCACGGGATCTCCTTCTGTTTTGCTGATCTTGTAAATCGTCTGAATTCAAAGTGTCACATGCATGTCTTACAATCCACAAGATAATGCCCAGATTCTGTAGTGCAAAAGCATATTAACCTTTGTGTACTCTAGCAGGGTTCCAACAAAGAATGTCTGGTAAAAACGGCAGGGCTCACAGTAATTGCTTGCCATGTGGGGAAACCGTCCAGGGCTGTGTGGAGATAAGGAGAAATCACTGAAGGCAAATCACCTGGCTTTTATTATGCTCACCCTAAAAAATAATTAGCATGGCCTATGAAATCATACTGTGAGAAGTTTGTGGGGCTTTTTTCCCCTAGAAGGAAACTGTAACCTACCTCACTTTTCTCCTTAGAAGGAAAGAGAAAGAGAAAGAGAGAGAGAGAGAGAGAGAATGAAATGTGTGTTTGTGTGTGTATGAAAGAGAGAGAGCGAGCAAGCATGTGTTTCCCTGATAGTCAAAGACAAATGAAAACACTGATGTTAAAATAAATACGTCAGAAGCCACAGGAAGTGCTGGGTGTAACTGTCATGCACCAAGAGCTATTGCCCCACTTCTTCCAAGCCAGAGAGAAGCCTTTCCCCACTCCCACATAAGGGCTCCAGGCTGAGAATTCTTGCCCAGTCCCTTTTGCTGCTGCCAGTAGGCAGGACACTGCTCCCCACCTTGCATACAGGTACAAACCCCAATCCCCAGTTCCCAGCTCACCAGTGCGGGGTCCCAGAGCTCCTGCAGGAGGCTTGAGGGTCCTTATAGGAGTCACCAGGACCTCAGGACTCTGTCCTCTGGGACTGGCCACCAAGAAACCCAAGGGGTCAGCACCTAGCTTGGTTCATTTAGGGAGTAGGTCCCAGAGAGTTCGAAAATGTTTTTAATTCATTTTCCCCCAGTCAAAAAGGGGATGGCAAATTATTAACTAACAAGAGGTAATGTTTCTTAAAGAGGACACCTTCGCAAAAGCATTTTCACTTTCAGCACACAGTTTTGAAGCAGGTATTTGATGCATTTCTCACTCAGCCAGAGTGTGAGGCAGGAGAGGCCGGTCCACATCCCTCAGGAGGCCCAAGGCTGCCTCTCTGTGCCAAGAGCATATCTTCTAAAACAGGAGGAATGAGCGGCAGCCCTGTGCCTGCACAAGGCTGGCCCACTTGGGACACTCCTGTATTGCCTCTTGGCTTTGGATTCCTAATGTGCTAAAGGAGAAGGCTGGGCCATGCAGCATAAGGGTAATTCACATTTGTCACCCAGCACAGCAATTCACAATGCATCTTCACCCACCTCCTCCTGCTTGCTTTTCTCAAGCACCTTAGCCAGTTGTATTAGTCTGCTTGAGCTGCTATAACAAAATACATAGACTGGGGGCTTAAACAACAGAAATTTATTGCTCATGGTTCTGGAGGTTAGGATTCCAAGTTCAGGGTGCTGGCTGATTCATTTCCTGGGGAAGGTTCTCTTCCTGGCTTGCAGACAGATGCCATCATGATGTGTTAGCATGTGGCCTTTCTTCTGAGCATATGGAGAGAGAAAAAATTGCTCGCTCTGTGTGTGTGTGTATTACTGAGAAAAAATTGCTCTCTTTGTGTGTGTGTATTACTGAGGATTGAACCCAGGGTCGTTCTACCTCGGAGCTACACCCCCTGGCCCTATTTTTTGTTGTTGTTTTCTGGGTTTTTTTTTTTTTGTAGTACTGGGGATTGAACCCAGGGGCATTCTACCTCTGAGCTACACCCCCAGCCCTACTTTTTTATTCTTTATTTTGAAACTAAGTTCTCACTAAGTTGCAGAGGGCCTCACTAAGTAGCTGAGGCTAGCCACAAACCTGTGTTCCTCCTGTCTCAGCCTCCCAAGTACTGGAATTACAAGCATGTGCCACCATGCCTGGCTTGTTGTTGTTTTAAATGGGGTCTGGCTAAGTTGCTGAGGCTAGCCATGAACATGTGATCCTCCTGTCTCAGTCTCCCAAGTATTGTGATGACAGGCATGCGCCACCAGGCCTGGCTTCTCTCTCATCTTCTTATAAGACCAGCAGCCTTATTGGATTCTGGCCCCACCCTTATGACCCTATTTAACCTAATTACCTCCTAAGACCTTCCAAATAGTCACACTGGTAGTGAGAGCTTCAACATACGAATTAGGGAGAGTAGGGAGTACAATTCAGTTCACCACACAGACAAGCATGACTATAATTTTCCAGATAAGGCAAAGTCCAGAACAACTCACTGAAGACCAGAAGTCAGCCAGCCATAAAATGATGGAACAGATCTCAGAAGTCAGTTATGCTGGCTCTGCACCCAGTGTCCAACCCCACCACACCACATGCTTTTCTCTAGCTCAACGATCACATGGTCTTGAGTGGCCTCAGGTGGTAACGGTTTGGGCAGCCCATCCATTGGGTCAGCACACAGCTCCCCAGGGCTCATCAGTGCAGCCCCAAGCTCGCCTCTCTCAGCTCAGCTCTGTGGCCTCTCCCTCCTCACCTCTTCCCTGTGGATGGCTTCTGCTCTGGAGATTGCCGTTATGGCGTCAGACTCCCCTATGTAACAGCATTTCTTCAGGCCGGCTGATAATTTATTTAGTTTTGCTAAGTGTTCCCTTCCAGGGAGGGGAACGGAGAGGGGTGGGAAGGAAGATGGGTCGCTGTCTTTGAAAAGCCAACTCATAAATGCTCAGGTACATTCCTTTTTCTGTTGGCTAAGCAGCTTTCCCGGCCAAAAAAATAATCACACTGCAAGCAACTCCCAGGTCTTGAGAGAGCAGACATATTTTATCTCTCCTTGGTGATGGCTCTGAGAAGTTAATGCTCTTGCATTTTAAGCTTGAATAGATTTTTGTCCGAGGCAGCTCTAGTTTGTTGCTCCTCCTATAAAGGTCTATGTAGCCCTAGAAAACAAAAGAAGCCTCCCTCAAGCCAGGTGAAGCCAGGCAAGTCCCTGGATATGGATGATACTATCCTTTGACTATTCAAAGCCAGCCTCATAGTTCTGACCAGTGAAATGGAAAGGGAATTCTAGGTACCACAACAGCCTTCTCATGACCATGAAGCAATAAATAATGAAAAGAAAGAAAGAAAGAAAAAAAAAAGGCCAATGTTCCCAGTAGAAACAAGGCCAAAACCTGGGTTCTCAGTGATAAACTTAAATTTCTGGACCTACGATGAGGCAGCTTTCTTTAGAATTCCTTGATTCTAAATGTGTTTGTGTCATAAAGCCACTGCCAGATGGGATTCCAGTTACTCATAGCCAAAAGAATTCCCAGCTTATCCACTGGACCACAGGATTGGCACTACTGCCAGGTAGAGTTGAGAAAAATAAATCCCTTGGGACTGACTCTTTTCATGGTGAATCTAGTGATGGCAAGTCCCCAAAAGTGGAGCACTGATTAGCTTTGGATCAGGACAAATCAGCAGAGCCCTCCTGCCGTGAACCACCTTGTGACCCCATCTATAAAACTCTTGTACAATCAGACTTTGGGATGACGCCATCCACATACCTGGGTGGATATTATGAGGAAATTCCCTCTGGCCTTTGTCACCACGTGCACTGTAAGATTGCCACTTGGAACGTTATACTACATTGTCTTCTATGCGAGTGGGGATCCCAGCAGGGTTTTTTGTTCTGGTTTTGGCTATAGAAATAGTCTCTCCACTAACAAGCTTGGAGAATGTGGTTCATTGGGCCCGAGCTATGGCTGATACCCTAGAGGGGGAAATTCAATCTAAATAATGTTTTCGGGGTCCACCTTTATGCTGACTGAATGGGAGTGGACTTTGTTCTCTCACGACTGGACTGCAAATCTTCAACTCACTTCATCCCAGGCGTGGCTGTGGGGGAGAGGCTGGTGGGAGGGGGGATTTGAGTCAAAGTGGCACCAGATCAACGTGGAGGGATGTTGACCACCCTGTCTCTGTTTGGAGGAGCAGACCAGGACTGCCCCTCCAGGATAGAGCACAGAGATTCTCATTGTCTCTGGTGACATCAGAATACCTTTATTTGCGGCCTGGGTCTGCATAGTCCTCTTATGCAAACCAGCCTTTTACATGTGGTTAATTTGATTAGCTGTCCTTTATTCGTCACCACACTTTTCTTTGTTATTTAATTAGCTGTAATTCTTTGTCACTGACACTTTTCTTTGTTCTCTGCAGTAGGCTCACTATGGGCATGAGAAAGGAACAGAGACTCTCTGGAATTGCAAAGACCCACTCACCTGGCAGATAAGAAAACTGAAGCCCAAGCAAAGAAGTAAGGACCCAGCCTGTAGGTGACTCCCTGTCCAGTGCTCCTTCCACCACCACGGCTCCACTGAGAAGTCTCAACAGAGATCAGTCCTGTTTCCACTCACTTTTTCTTTCTTTCTCTTTTTCTTTTTCTTTCTTTCTTTTTTTTTTTTTTTTTTTTGTACCAGGCATTGAACCCAGGGGTATTCTACCTCTGAGCTACACTCTAAGCCCTTTTTTAGTTTGAGGCAAGGTCTCACTAAATTGCTGAAGCTGACCTTGAACCTCCAATCCTCCTGTCTCAGCCTTCCAAGTACTGAAGTTGCAGGCATGCTCCACTGTGCAGGGCTCCACTCACCTCTTGATGCCAGAGGCGTGGGCCATGAAGGGCACACCTCTGTATGGAATGACAGGTCTTGCTCTTCCATGTCTTCTATTCTCCCTGACATCCTTGTTTTCAGCAATTCTGACTGTTGTTGAGAAGGTCTCTGAATCCCTCCATTAATCTCAAACACACTTCGCTTTATCCCCGTTTTGTTCCATTGCTTCCTTGATGCTTTATGTAAAGGTCCTGGAGACTGATAAAAATCTCAGGGCATCAGATCTCAAAGATTACATTCCTGCACAGGGCTGACAAGTAACTCAATGACAAAAGAGAGTTTTTGCAAATATGACAAGGCCTCTGTGTTTCCAGAACAAATAAATGTTGCTGGAAGCAGTCTACTCAGAGACAAATGTTTCACGTAATCACTAATTCTCATGGTAATCACCTTAATAAGAGCAATAGGTTTTACTATGTCTTCTTTATTAAATATTAATAAAAGAAACATTGAACAAGTCACCAGAATCCAGCTCTGGCGCTCTTATTAGAGACCTGTGGCATTTCCCCTACAATTCACAGAGCCTCTGCCTCCCAATGCTCTGTCCTGAGTATTGGACATCTGGCATCGACTTTCTCCCATCTACACACACCTTAAGCCTGGGAGTCGCCATGTGTCTACTCTTTTTCATCATTTCTTCCAGCAAGCCATCTGCCTCCTAAATCTTTCTTAAGTACTGCTCTTCTTTCCAATGTCGCTAGTCTATTCCTCTGCATTCAATCCCCTCCTGCGCTATTGCAGGTGTTTCCTACTGGTCCCCTGCCTCTGGGGATACCCCCTTTCCTTTTCAAATAACACCTCTGCTTAAAAAGCCATCAGTGACTTCCCATCAGCTGTTAAATCAGTTTCCCAAACTTTTCCACCAAGGTACCCCAGAAGCACAGTGTACAAGTTGCTGGGGATGGAGGCACACACCATTTCCAGAGGCACTGGACAGTTGTAAACATGGACTGTGTATCAGTCAACTTCCCACCATTGTAGAGAAATATCTGAGATAATCAACTGATAAAGAGGAACAGTGTATTTTGGCTCATGGTTTCAGCCCAAGGTGAGTTGCCCAATGCCTTTGGGCCTGTGGCAAGGCAGCACATCACGGTGGGAGCATGTGGTGGAGCCAGCTGCTCACCTCAAGGTGGCTGAGAAGCAAGGAGAGAGGAAAAGGGGGGGCTGAGGTCCCAATAACCTCTTCAAAGCCATGCTCCCAATGACCTAACTTCCTCCCATGAGGCCCCACCTCCTAAAAGTTCCACTACCTCCTAATTGCACCACAGGTTGGGAACTAAGCCTTGAAAACATGGGCCTTGGGGCTGTTTAAGATCCAAACTATAGGAGATTGATTGAGAAATACATTGTTGGTCACCTAGTTCTATGCTCCAGACTCTAAACCAGAGTTAGAAGCACATTTCCCAAGATGATAGCAAAGAGCTCCTGCAGGCTTTAACTCTCTGCCAGATTCTAGAATGCAAACACAGCACCAATGAGAACAGCAAGAGGCCATCTCCAGCTGCCTGGACTCAACCGCAGACTGCCTTTCTTTTTCCCTGCTAACTCTTTCCCTCCTCCTGTCACAGCCCACATTCTTGCTGCTTACAACAGAAAGCTTAAAAACAGCATGCTCACCCAAGTGGAGGTCTATAGGGAGCAGAGGGTGCTGGGAGCAATGGATACTGTTGGAATTTGGCTTATGTACTTACTAAAGAAGAACTATAAGCCAGGTGTGGTGATACATACTTGTAATCCCACTGCTTGGGAAGCTGAGACAGGAGGATCACAGGTTCGAGGCTAGCCTCAGCACCTTAGCAAGACCCTGTTTCAAAATAAAAAATAAAAAAGGGCTGGGGGTATAGCTTGTAAGTATAATGCCCAGGGCATTCTACTTCCAGTGAGGAAAGAAGGAAGAAGAAGCAGAAGCAAAGGAAGAGGAAGAGGAAGAGGAGGAGGGGGGAGGAGGAAGGGGAGGAGGAGGAGGAGGAAGGGGGAGAAGGAGGAGGAGGAGGATGAGGAACTGGAGGAACTATAAATACAAATAGCACATAGATTTCCAGTCCAACTTGACAAACTGGTAAAGAAGAAAAAGAAGTCTCTCAAGAAGATAACCCACCTTGTAGGGGGTAAGAATTGAATATCAGCTGGACACTGGGTTCTAGCAAATGGATCCTCAGGTTAGTGAGACAACAGTGAGCAAAGAGGCTGCACTTATGTGACATGAGTTTTCCTGTGAGTTTTACACACAACATCACTGTTTATTCTGCATAAAATCTTTTGAGGGAGATACTGTTTATTACCCCTATTTTTCAAGTGGGGAAATTGCAACTCAGAGTATGTTTCTTTGTTTTACTCTGTGTTAATAACATGGTCAAGGTCACACAGTAAGTGGTAGAATCCAAACTTGAACCCAAACTATTTGGTACCAGAGTCCTTCCTATTAAATAATGGGCAAAAATGTCTCTGAAACTGAGAAGCACAGACAGAGGCCAAGGACACTGCATCGACTGTGTCTACTGGGAAGCTTTGAACTGAGTAGATTCTCCCTCTCTTTAAATAATGGGTAAAGTAAAAGTAAATAATTAAACAATGTCTGCACGTAAGCGCAGTGGAACATGGGCAGAAGTAGCTCTGCTTAGACTATAAAAAGGGAGAACATAGGATTAAAAATGAGTTTTCACAAAACTAAACTTAAAATTTAGAAGACATTAGCATGAAGATCTGAGAGCCATGCAAGAAGGGTGTGACCTCCATAACACAGAAAGCCAAAGGGAAACAGACAAAAGTAAAGGCATGGGTGTCAAATAAAATCATAAAAACAAAAATGTCAAGAAGCAAAATACATTTCAGTAACAAAGCTCAAATGCACAATTGTGCTAGTAAAGATCGAGATGAGCATTCCAGAAAATTAAGATTAAACCAGAGAAATGCATCCACAATACAAAAAGGGGGGGGGGGGACAGGAGAGGAACTGGAAGCTAAGGAAGAAAAAGGACAGGGAACTAACCTAAGTGATTAGGCGGGGAGAAGGGAGGACAAGAAGCAAGGACCAAAAATAAAGTAGATCTGTAAACAATGATTCCAGAGAGAAGAGCTCACTGACTTCTAAAGGGGAAGGGCCCACTCTGTAGGACAAATCTCAAGAAAAAAAAATCCAGTATGAATTCAGGGGGAAAAATAACTTGGCTTCAGACTTTTCTTCCCAGGTATGAAATAAAAGACAAACAAACTATATCTGCTCGATTTTGAGAAAATCAGTTTGTAGATCAAGAATTCTATATTCAATTAAGCTGTTGCATGAAGGCAAGAAAGACACTCTTGCTCAGAAAATATATCAGTTACATAGTTGGGAAAAAACTGCATAACTGCATGAAAAATAAGCTGAGAGATACTTCCAAATAAAGCACTAGAAATAGAAAAATCATAGACTGATTAGATGTAAATCCTAAAATAAATTACATAGTATAAAAACAACTGTTGTAAATTTGTATTCAAATGTTAATTGAAAATGCAAAAACTATTATCAACATAGATTTATATGTTTAACAATAAATAAATGTGGCAAAATGGAAAGGGAATGAGCAAAATAAAGCACTAAAGTCCTTACACTTGGATTCTAATTACAAGTTAAAATATAGTTACAAGCTTAAGGGAGTACTTAATTAAATTAAAAATAACCAATATCAAAGATCCTGGTAAAACAAAAATCAATGTACAGAATCTGAAAAAGTAACCCACACACAAATAAAAGCTTATGTGACCATCGAATTAATGGAAAACTATGAGTAGACAATTTTACAAAACTATTTGCCCAGAGAATTTTGAAAACAGTGAAGGGTAGAATCTTCTAACCATTTTAAAGTCTGTCCTATGAAAACTCCCATCTTAAGAATTAGATTACAGGTGTGTGCTCTGTTCCGCATTCAACTGGACAATATGACTTCCTTGAAAAAAAGTCGTACTTCTCACTGTGTAGGTTTCCCCCACCCCAAGAAGACAGGTGCTCCTCCTGTGTCCCTGGGATGGGAGGAGGTAGGAACAACTCTCCTCTGGGTCCCCCTGCTTTCTGCTGGGTGATCTCCCCACCAAATACAAGCAGCAATGCAGATGAGAACTCTACCCTTAGGAGGCAGGTCACAACCGAGGAGCCTTATTATTGAATCCCTATTGAATCCCCACTCCCTCCCAATTTGAGGCAACACTCAGAGTTCAAGAAAAGCTGTGAAGAGTAGAAGTAAACCCATAATCTGATGTCTCTCAAATGAACTTTCTACCCTTCATTCTTGGGATCAATGTCCATAGCAAACCTTCCAAAAAATCAGGAAGTGATTTTTGCCTTCCATTGAGACAGTTTTCCAAATTACTGAGAAGAAACATACACACACACACACACACACACACACACACACACACACACACACACAGTTTATATAGCAAAAGGGAACCCACAGAGGAATTAGCAAAGCTGCACAAACCAAAAAGCATAAAACCAGATAATAGAGTAAGGAAAAACTATCATATAAAAATGAAAAGAAAAGCAGCACAAAACCAAAGAGCATAAAGCTAGATAATAGAATGAGGAAAAGCAATGATTATAAAATGAAAAGAAAAGTGATCCGGTTTAAAGGAATAGACTCTCAAATTGATGTGAGTGGCAAAACTGACTTCATTTTGCATGACTCGAGGAGGCGTTTGATATCCAAAGGAGATTCGTTTAACAAAGCAATTCGCTTCAGTTAGAGAGGGTCTATTTCAAAAGGACACAGGAAGGAGAAGTTGCCTCATGCTGAACAGTTATTCTGCATCCCAGTATTCCAGATTGCAGGGGAAAGCAGGCTAGTAGCTGTGTATCATTCAGGACAGATATCTGAGATGCAGAAACCCAATTTATAATGCACAATGAATTAATAAACAGTCAGGAAATACTGTATTCCAAATGGCAAAGCATCAAGCTATGTAAATTAAAGCACCATCAACAAAACTTGTTCAAAATACCAGTAGGAATGAATAGAAATCTAAAGCTGAACTGAGACATGTGCATGTATAATCAATCTATGATGCATGAAAATATAAAACAATAATAATGTCAAAACATATTTTAAATTATTATATGCAAGCCGGGCGTGGTGGCACACGCTTGTAATCCCAGTACTTTGGGAGGCGGAGACCAGAGGATCCGGGTTCGCGGCCAGCCTCAGCTCACGCACGCGCGCACTCTCTCTCTCTCTCTCTCTCTTTCTCTTTCCCTCTCTCTCTCTCTCTCTCTCTCTCTCTCCCTACTTAGTGAGGCCCTCCGCAACTTCGTGAGACCCGGTTTCAAAATAAAATATAAAAAAATAGGGCTGGGGGCGTAGCGCAGAGGTAGAACTCCCCTGTGTTCAATCCCCGGTACCGCAAAAAAAAAAAATTATTATATGCAATATAACAAGATAATTCTGAAGTACATTGGAAAGAAAATACAATTTTAAATATCTACAAAATTCTACAAGAGCAATGAGAAGACTCAATTCCTATCAAATATTAAAATAAGTCCTAGAGCTGCAGTCATTGAAAGAGTGTGGAATTAGTGGAAGAATCTAAGATAGAAGAATGAAATAAAAGAAACAGAACTGAAAATAACATAGATATTTAACAATTATTAAAGTTTTGTACTATTAAATATATACTTGTATAATAATTCACTGATTTATTAATATTTAATAAAATATTCAAGTAGATATATTAATGAGATAAACATACTAGTGGTAAATTTTAATTTTAATAAATTAAATATAATTTTTAAAAATTAAATAAAACAATAGAGTGCAACAAATGAAAATGGAGAAAAATGACTAAGTCAGTTGAAGAAAACATTGAGTTAAAATCTCACTTCAAATTAAGTGCCTACCACAGAATTAGAGCAAAATAAATATCTGTTAAAATAAGAAATGAATGAATAATATATTAAATTCTAGATGGATTAAATACTTGGCAAAACATAAAACACTACAGAAAATCAAACATAATATGTACTAATCTCTAATTGAGAAAGACCTTCTTAAATATAAATATGATGGATGAGATAACAAAGAAAACATTCAATAGCACTGATTCCATAGGAACTTTAAACATCTCTCTATGAAAAACCACACAAATGCGGCATACAAAGGGACAACATCTCTAACATATAAAACACTCTTGTAAATCAAAAGGACAAGACAAAGACCCCAGCGGAACACGAGCTAAGACATGAGAAGGCAGTTCTCAGGAATAGAAAGACAAATGACTAAGAAGTGCATAAAGAAGTGTTCAACCTCATTTGTTATCTAAGACATGAAAATTAAAAAAAAAAAACCTCAAGAATAATTTAATTCTTAAAAATTCTGTCATCAAGAACTCTGTCCTCCCAAAAATGTACACATATATAAAGGAATACCATTTCAGGGTCTCCTCAGACTGATGGATGCCATGCAAAGATTCATGGGAACCTAGATTCAGAATTCTTATAACTTCACTGCTAGTAAATGAATAATGGAGATATGGTAAGATAGATTTTTTATATATATACTGCTGGTGAAATATATGTTCATACATTTCTGAAAAGCATTTAATAATATGCATTAGATGCCTCAAAAATATCTAAAATTTATTCTTGGTACAGAGATGTTCATTGCAGCATTATTTATATTTTAACAAAAGTTGTTAGCTATTTAAATTTCCAAAGCAAAGTGTTCAAATAAACTATGTTACATGCTTAACATGGATTATTATTCCATTACAATGTTTATCAAGAATAGTCAATGACTTGAGGAAATACAAAGAATGTAATATATAAGAGAAGGATTCTGTATTTTTGGTATAAGAAAAACTGCATCTGCTGGGTACAGCTCAGTGGTCAGTGGTACAGCATGTGCTGAACATGCACAAGGCTCTGGGTTTAATCTTCAGTACTAAAAAAAAGATTGCATTGTATACACATATTACACATTTGTGGAAAAGGCTACGAGGAAGTATATAAAATTTTTAATAATATTTCTATTTGACCAAATTATGAGTGTTTTCCTTATTCTTTCCTAAACTAGAACAATATTTTATTATCAAAACAACCCAAAAAATTAATGACTAAGGAAGTGTGATTTTGATAAGAAAATCCAAGACTAGAAACTAGAAATCCTGGCTTCAGCAGGCTCCAGGGAAAGTAACCAGCCTTCAGGTCTTGTGTCAGGAAGCTGCTTCCCAAAGGGTGTTCCACACAGTGCTCTTGACTGACAGCGCCATATCTGTCACTGGGGAGTGACCATCTGCTTGTATCCAGGGCAAGAATGTCCACCTATTTACTCTGAGATAATCTGCTATATAATTCACCTATTCATTTTTTTTGTAAGTTGCATATTTGTGGGGAAAAAACATTCCTGTTTAAAAATCCAAGTTTTATCACGGCCAGCTGTGTGATCTCAGGCAATTTGCTTAAGTTCTCTGAACCTTGGTCTCCTCATAGGCAACATGAGGTAAAGACAGTGCCTCCTTCATAGGGCTGTGGATAAAACTGAGACCCTGTGCTCGAGAGAGGTATGCACAAATGTTCATTTTGTCTTCTTGATTCTGTCACCCTAATTCCAAACAAATTTGCTTACTCATGGAAGTTTTCTTTTACATATTAAAGATATAAAGTTGGGCTGGAATGTAGCTCTGTGGCAAAGCGCTTGCCTTGCAAGTGCACTGCCCTGGGTTCAATCCCCAATTCCAAAGAGACACACACACAAAAAGACCCAAAAAACAATCATGCAAATAACACACACACACACACACACACACACACACACACATAAAGTTTTATTGCAAGGGATATTTTAGATAGAATAGAGGAAATGGTGTCACAGCAGCATGCCTCAAGTGAAAAAATAACTATAAATCTAGAAGGAAGTAGAAAGGCTTCGGAAGGACAAGACTTAGGGTTAGAGCCTTCCTGGGTCCACAAGAGGGGATGGGTTTGGAGAGGATGAGTCAAGATGCCAGAAAAGCATCAGGAGAGGAGGAGACAGGCTTGGGGAGGTATGTGTACACTGTAGATTCCCTAGCTTCTTCCTCGTTCCAAACCCTTTCTTGGGTACTTCTTCAAATTGTCAAGGATGAAAAAAGAAAATCCATATTTTCCCCAGACTCCTTTGCATTTAGGATGCCAGGTGTGATGTTGGCTCTGCTGAAGAAAGTGCACCCCCTATGGCAAGAAGAGAGAGAGGGCAAGAAAGCACCATGTGGATCTGGAGTCAGACCCTGAGAATTAGGATTGCCTGGTGAGCCAAAACTCTGAGCCAAAATAAACCTTTTCCCTTCATAAGTTGATTACCTTGGATATTTGTTATAGTGGCAGAAAGCTAACACAAACATCACTTTGTAAACAGCTTTCTGTTTCTCCTTACAAAGCCTGTAAAAATCCAAGGACAATGGATGTGGTGCCTTGTGTTGTGCAAGCATCCAGCCAGATGTAGGAGCTCCAAAGGAAGTGGTCCAGGGGATGAGACAGTCGGGATCTCTTACCATCTCAGGAGGCATTCTGGGCCTTCAGACGTTCCCTTGGGCCCTGGTAGGCAGAGCTAGAAGTGTGGAGAGGACTAATAGTCTTCAAGAGACCTGGGATTATGACCAGGAAGCTGATGAAGGAAGGGACTATGAAGCCAGAGACAATGGCAGAGTCCAAAGGTACTTGCAGTGGATTCCAGCAAGATGCACAGAAAACAAATAAAAATACGCATCCCATAGCAGTGTCCAGGTACTCATTATATGACACAAGGTTTCCTTCTGACAATCACAGTGCCACACAAGCTTTTCCCTGAGCCCAAATGCTACCTGGAAAGAAGGGGGAGAAGATTATTTACTCCTCTCCCCTTCCATGAAAAAACTGGATGTCGCTCAAGACAATTACACCAGAGTCAGGCTGAAAATCATAAGTGGATGTAGAAGAATAAGAATTAGAATTCTTTATATGTCTTGGGTTGATTGAAGGTTCATGAACAAATTTTAATTCAGTTGCTAAAAATATTTACCTTTTTTGCACATATGAGTCACACATATGTGTGCAAATTTCAAGGCATGTATTATTAGACACACGAGACCATCAAGTATCAAAAGCTTATGAGGAAACCACACAGGCAGCGTTCTGCATAAGCACTTCCCAAATCCAGTACACTGTGTCAATTGTCCATGCTCATTCCACTACCCCCACACAATTCTCAACTATTAAAAGCAAAATTCCTTAAAAATCTCAGGTTATTGATAAAAGGTCTCCCCATTCAAATTTTGAAAGCATTACCTTTATCATTTGAGTATTTATTAAGCTATAGGAAGAAAGTTCTACCACCTTTGACCCTAGTCCTTAAGCCTGACACCTGACTCTTGGACCCAAGACAATGTAAAACATCTATTGATATCATCAGTACACTCCTTGGTTGAGGGATAGGAAGAGGCTCATGTTGCTGGCAATTTGAGGAATAAACTTCTAGTCAGACAGAGCCAATGACCTAGGAAGAGGAGGAGAAGACAGATCAGATAGGGAGCCAATTAGTATAGTTTTGGAGAGTATTGAAAAATCAAATGTATATCTCCAACCGCAACATTGTAAGGCTCTCAGGATGTTAATTAGCTATGTTTCTGTTAGTGAGAATTATGTCAAAAGTGTGGGGTGGGGAGGGTCTTGGTCAATTAGGCTGGGAAACATTGGTTATACAAAGCAGACATCTAGTACTGTCCATGTTTAATAGACTGTGTATACTAATAATATTCAAGAGGTAAATGACACCGTATTCTCTGTGTCATTTATTTGACAGATTATCTCTTGGGGACCACACATATTTCCATGGTGCCCAGGGCATGCCATGCTCCCAGTCTCTGCAGATGAAAATTACCCAGAAACTGTGTCCCGGTTATACCAGAGACCCAGAAATGGAGACTTCAGACTGAAGCCCTGGAAAACACAAGCCAAGAAAACCTGGGCAAATACTTAACCACTTCAAATGAACCATAATACAATATGATCTTTGCATTGATTGAGTCTGTCCAAATTCAGAACTTGACCTTCTTTGAGTAGTTATATACTCTGCCTTTCTTTTAAGCAACTTGCCACTACTTTAGTGGAGAGACTGGTAAAAAGACTTCAGCTAATTAGTCACTAAACTAATTATGCTGTGTGTTTTTAAAAATCTGCTTATTTTTTTCTCTCTTTTGTTAAAGAGAAAAAATAGAGTCTAGCTACAGATCATCATTGTGTCTGTTTTAATTAGGAGGTAAAGTGACTTGGAACTAGAATGCTATGATGCTGCAATTTCTAAGCTATGAATTTTTACTATCAAACTAAATGCAAATAAACAGTCATTTTAAACCCACATGGTTTGTCAGCTCTTGAGTTACAACCTTTTTCCTATGGCCAGTTACACCCTCTTCTAATGCCAAATTTTCATATCCTGACATTGAATAATTTTAACGTATGTATAATTTGTCCTAGGGACTGTATTTTGTCTGGTTGTTGTATTTCCAAAACACAAGAGCAGGTCCCCTCAATAAGGTCTAAAGATAAAACCAAACAGATGCAATGCTTCCTCTGAAGACGGGAGGTCTGTAGAGAGAGGGAGAGATGTCTTTGCTTTCTTGGTTTTCCTCACGCTGGATGTGAAAGGTATGCAGAGGTTTTTTAGTATTCATCAAGGCCTTGGAGCCACGAGTCCCATTCCACAATGTCTAGAAGATTTATGGAACTGGATGTTCTTCTGTGTTCGAATTTCCTGGAAGCCTCTGTTCTGGGAGATCAGAAGAGAAGGAAATGTAAATTCTATATATTCCATAGAGCTGAACCCTTTGACTGTTAAACGATGTGGGTGCATTAGCCACTAAGCAGGTACTTTTAGGGACAAACAGCTATGCTTGGAGATTGAGGCGACCACTGCCTCTTTAAATGACTCTTAACCCTCCTTTAAAATTATTTTTTTGTTTCAGATAAGGCCCTCCAAGGAAACTTCCAAAGAATCATCCAAAACTTGCTGAGTCACTCTGACTCATTCTTTTTAGGTACCTAAACTTTGCTCAATACTAAATTCTCCACCCAGAGGTGTTCCCATCACATATGACTGTCACTTGACTCTGGGCATGCTCAGGAATGCACCCACCTCTACATGTGATGACAAGTAAATATGCACGCGCCTTCCCAGTGAAAGCCCCTGGCTTTCTATGTTCCGGGGCATTGCCTTGGGAATTATTCTTGGTGCTCTACTTACTTGCTGCAAGTAATAAACTTTTCTTCACTCTTTATTGTTTGTTTGTTGATTGGTTGGGGGGTTTTTGCTTGTTTGTTTTTGTCTGTTTGTTTGTTTGTTGTTTGCACCAGGGATTGAACCCCAGAGGTGTTCTACCTATGATCTATACTCCAGCCCTTTTAATTTTTTTTTTTTGAAACAGTCTCCTCACTAAGTTGCTGAGGGCCTTGCTAAGTTTGCCCAGGCTGGCCTTGAACTTGTGATCCTACTGTCTCATCTTCCCAAGTACTGGGGTTACAGGCGCACCCCACCATACCTGGGTTCCGTTCTTCACTCTTTTTTCTCCTGGTTGTGTTTGTTGGCTTTACGCTCGTTGAGGGGTGAACCCACTGCGTTCGGTTACAGGTACTGCGTGGTGAATTGCTTGCTGGAGGCATTAACCTCTTTTTTTAGGATTGATTGAGGCTAGTAAATTCTAAACTGAACTTCCAGGCCATGCAGGGGCAAAAGAACATTTGAAAATATTTGTAAACAACACCCCATTGAAAGAGGATTTCTAAAGAGATTCAGTTAAATCCAATAGGTGTGGCTACATGCTCAAGTCGCCCGGGGGGGCTGTAAAGGGGCCTGGAGGCTGAAGAAGCAACTCTGAGAGAGCAGGCCATCAGCTGTGGTCCTGCAACTCTTACAATCCAGAGAAGAGAACAGGACTCAGCAGGAAGAATAATTGGTGCTGAGTCTTTCCTACAATAAATATGCATGAGTTTCCTCAGTAAATAATAATTAATTAACTGGTGCTTGATACAAAACAAAATAAAAGCAAATGTTCAGGAGTGAGGAGCACAACACCAGGTATGGTGGTACAGGCCTGTAATCCCAGTATTTGGGAGGCTGAGACAGGAGGATCACAGGTTTGAGGCCAGCTTCAGCAAATAGTGAGACCCTCAGCAACTTAGCAAGACCCTGTTTAAAAAAAAATGAAATAAAATACAGCTGGTGGTGTAGCTCAGAGGTAGAATGCCCCTGGGTTCAATCCCCAGCACCAAAAAATTAATTACAAATAAAAAGGGCTGGCATATAGCTCAGGGTGGAACACCCCTGGGTTCAATCCCCAGTACTTCCCTCCCCCACAAAAAAACAAGAGTTAAGGGCACACCAATGCCAGGCAGAGAAGGAGGGGGTATCCCCTTGCACTAGGTTTAAGGAGGTTTTTGGTACACAGAGCTTGACAGATGAGGAGCTAAGGCAGGCGGCAGCAGTGGCTAACAGGAAGGAAAGACAGGAGGGGACTCTGCCTCACCACTGATTGTTTCTAGAAAGGTACTGGTGATGACCGCCTCATGTACAAATACCACAAAATCCTGTGTTAAGGGTGCAGCAAAGGCGGACACAGAGGACTGTAATCTCCAAGTTCCTAAGAAATAACAACCATGTGTCCCAGCACAACACCTGTGGAAGGAGGTGCCAGGCAGCCCAGTGGTCTCTGCCTGCACCGATTCCTACAGTGCCAGCCCACCTGTCTCACAGCCCCGCAGGGAAGGGCTCCCGGAACAGGCAGAACCCTCTGCCCTGGGGAAGACGGGGCTCCTGGGATTCACAGACAGCTGTGCCTCGGAACCTCTGGCCACCGTGGGACTCCCTCCTCCCGAGCTGGGCGGACCGTACAGTTTATCATGTTTGATAATTAAGCCTGAAGGGAAGAACGTGAAGGACCCGTGTCCTTCCTGAGGGCAGGGACTTTGCAGTCCTTTGCTTAGAAGGAAAGCTTCCAAACCCGTGCCTCGGTGTCTTTCCTCTCACCCATCCTCACATCACCCTCTCTCTTCTAGAGAGAGAGCAAAACCAAAGAACCCTGTGTGTTCTAAATCTCCCCAAATCTGATTCACAGCCACACTGGGTAGAGAAGAGGCGGCCTGAGAAGAGAGTGATTTCCACTTTGCAAGGAGCAGTTAAAAGGCTGGGAGGTCAGGCCAGGTTCTGATCATCTGGTATGGGGAGGAGAGAATGTGGCTCTCTGTAGTTCTCTGTGTGTGTGGTGTGTGTGTGGTGTATG
>PVJS01007864.1:0-54772 GCA_004027185.1 Glis glis
ACCGCAAAAAAAAAAAAAAAAAGAAAGAAATGAATGAATGAATTTTAAGTCAAAGGACTTGCCAGAATTCAAAATTTTCTTCTTCTCCCTGGCAATCAAGAAGTGTCTCTACTTTTTTCTTCTGGCAACCAAAATGAAACTGAAAAATAGGTGCAGATGAAGTGAGATGGGTGGAAGAGTATGAAAAATTTCAAAGTCTGAAAGGAACGGAGACCCATACTATTTTAAGCATACTTATCAAAGTATATAAAGTTTTCCCACTGATATCAAGGACAATTTCTGTAAAAACTATCATTTTTGGTGCATTACAGATTTACCCTTGGGGCGACAGCTCTCTGTTGGGGCTGTCATGGTGCATAATGATCATGCTGCTTGGTTCTGTTTGATTTCAACTTCTCTTCCCCTCGATGCTCTGTCTCCTCTTCTTTCCTTTTGTCCAAGGATCTCAGGATCACTTTGATTTGCAGCCTTTGTGAGTTTATTCACAAGAACATGTAGCCTTTTCACAAGGCAAAAGGTCACGTGTGTGAAGCCTGGGTTTCTACCCTTTGGGCACCTGGCTAGTTCACATGTTTTCCCTCTTCATTTGAACATTAAAATATGCACTAGGGGGACATAAAGAGTGCAAAAGTGTGAACATGGGTATACTTTCATTTATGATATATGTAAATATATTTAGGTACAGCTGAGGCAGGGTATTTAATCAATTCGTTTTTACCATTCTAGCTGTATTAGCCAACCACTCATTTTTTTTTCTCAACTGCATGTAGAAAACCATGGGTAGTTTTTTTCATTTGTATAATGTATAATAGCATGATGCTGACTAACCTCTGCAAAGATACATATAGATTTTATACCCTTTCTTTTTATTTTAAACTATGAAGTTTTAAAATGTTTTTCTTTGTGCTCTACCATGCCCTTTCTCTGGTTTAGCCATCCATCACAACGCCCATTTGTCATTAATAACCCATGACCCCTTTTATTATACAGACTTAAGAAGGTCATGGATCTTAACTCTGGTAAAGGAGACATTTCCTTTCCCTAATTTGTAGGTTGTGAGACCACAGGAGAATCTTAAAATTTGATTGATGATTAATCATTCAAATAAAATGAGATATGACAGTAAAATAGTTAACAATAAATCTAGAGCATGATTGGATTACCTTTGGTAGGATTTCTAGGATTTGTCATTTATTTTTAAAACAATCACTTTTATGCCAGCTAGTACTTTCTTTCCAAAAAATTGGCAAGATTTTTGTATTGGAGGTCATCTTTCTGCCTGTTGAGTAAAGGATTTCAAGGTTCTGCATCTTTTTTGAAATATACATAAGCAGAAAATATGCTAGAGTTTAGCTTTTTTTGTTGAAGTGAGCATGGTAATCATAAATAAATTTCTTTTTCTGAAAGGTAAAATTGGTGGTATTTGTAATGAGTGATCCTCATAAAAGTTTCTCTCCAACAATTGAAAATGTATTGAAGGAAAAAAATAGTCCATGTCTCAAGAAACTTGGCTTACAGTTGAAATCTTGGGCCAAACAATACATAATAGCATTTATTAAATATTTACTGAGGGCTGGGGGTGTAGTTCAGTGGTAGAGCACTTGCGTAGCATGTGTAAGACACTGGGTTTGCTCCTCAACTCTGCAAAAAAAAAAAAAAAAAATTGACACTTGGAACGAGGCTTCTGCTCAGAGAAAGAAAAAGGGTACAGACTTCACCTGGTCAGAGCAAAATGGCCTTCCCATATGGGCACCATTCAGGCAAGTGCTTTATAAACTATAAAGACATCAGAACATAATTATTTTATACAATTAAAATAATGGGGGAAAAGTACCAAATGTTTACTGTCTTGAAGTCTTGTGCTGAGGGTTATAATTAATAATTAAGGTATTTCCCTTGTCCCCAAGTAGCATCTAGAGTTTTGGGAGACAATGGTGCCTACAAAGTCATATGAGAATAGCAGATGGAAAATAGTTGTGTGGTTTCAGCTCATAAATGAGCATAAAAGTAGAAATGTGACCAAATAGCCATGCATGGTGGTGCACGCTTGTAATCCCAGTACTTGGGAGGCTGAGACAGGAGGATCGAAGGTTCATTGCCAGCCTCAGCTACTTAGTGAGGCACTCCGCAACTTAGTGAGACCCTGTTTCAAAATAAAGAATAACAAATAGGGCTGAGGGTGTATCTTGGAGAGAGAATGCCCCTGGGTTCAATTCCCAGTACCGCAAAAAAAAAAAAAAGAAATGTTACTACCTTCTGCTTAAGGTCAGTTTCTGATGACAGAGATGTACCCACCTTTTTAGCCACAGAGACATAATCAGCCCTGATTGAGCGATGCCTGGAATCATCTGCCATACCTCCTTGAAAATTCAAGTTCGTTATTTAATGAATGTGGTGCCATCCTGCTGTGGCACATAATTTAAAAATTTCATTCTCATAAATAAAACAGCATTTTAGGCCAGCTGCTCCATACCCCCAAAGAAAACCAGGGGCAAGAGCATCAGCGAGAGAGCCTGGAGCTCTGCTTGCCTCAGCCCATTGAGGGAAGTCCAGAGCTTCCCCGTCACCGCACTTCTCCCTGCTGTCTGAACTGCTCTGCACCCATTGCTATTCAGGACGCATCTAGACAGTATGCAGGCCCAGCAGTTTAAAGTGACATGGTAATGAGAGTGACAGACACATCATTTGCCAATATGGTTAGTGGAGCCAGACAGGCCAATGTGACAGTTCTGTACATTGGGGTGGTTACAATTTTGTGTTTTATTCTAGAACCTTGAATTTGGATCTGACTCTTAGGGGGAGAGTATATGTTTTAACTATATGTAAAAAATTATAAAATATAAAACAATTACTTGAGGAAGCAACCTGGTTGGGATATATTTCTGGATCTCGATAGAAATATAATAGACTGAGGAAATGAGCATGGTACCAGTTTGGACCCCAAAGCCTTCCCAAACCCACGAATGTGCCTGCTGATGAAATAACCGTAGGTAAAATAAAACTTTACTTTTAATGGATTCACATCTCTGAGTTTCTCTCTTCTATAAACATTGTATTTTCTCACAGTCTGACACATTCTATCATAGTGGTTCTTAGTCTTTTGTGTTGTGATTATTTTTAGAATTTAATGAAGGCTATGGCGCCTCACCCCAGAAAATTGCTCAAATGCACATGCTTGTAAAAATGTTTCATGAAAGGGGGGGCAGTGGTTTATGCGGTCATTAAATATATTAATTTATTTATCATCTCTGCCCTAGTTCTATATTGTCTTTGAGAGAATTTAGAAAATAATCATACAAATCATTTTCTCAACCACTTAATTTTTTGAGAATTAAGTGGAACCCTGATTGAGCAAGGCTGTAGATGAAGAAAAGTACTATACTAATGTAGGACATGCTAAATTTTTAGTCATGTTGCTGCTCAAAAATAACATCCAAATTTGGGATCTAATATATATGTTTCAAAGAAGATTCAGTTTTCAGTATGCCTTTTCCCCCTGATATTTTCATGTTGGGGCAAGTCATATTCAATTTCACTGAAATGACTCTACTCAGTCACCTTTGTGAGCCATGCATGCTAGCCATAGGTAATATTACCTACATTCAGTTTTTAATATCAGAACAATAATTTAAACCCAACTGAGAAGAGCTATGAAGTTTGAAAATGGTGTGTTTTAACCTACTATGTAAAGGGCCCCTTTCTGCTTCCACACATCTCTATTTTCTTTCCTGACAGGTGATATACCCCTTTATTCTAGTGATTAGTCAACTCACTGTAATTGGCAGTTTGAGATGTCAACTGTGTTTCTGACTGACTTCTTTCTCTCCAGGGCTTGGAAGCCACAGCATGAGCAGTTTTTCCAATGCCTCATCTTTCTTAGTGGTCAGAATAGCTACCATTCTGATTATTTCACAGGGAAGGCCACATGGGGCCAGAGCAGCAGTTTCTAGTTCATTGCGGTCTCACCGGCTCCCTTTGATGGTCCACTCCTGGTAGGAAACCTGATATATCCTCAGCCCAGTCGGTCAGCACTGGGCTAAATCAGGCACCTGGGATTTGTGTCCTCCAAGGGATGATGTTTCTTTTCATTTTAAAATATGTGCATGAATCCAGGATGCTAGGCTAAAAGCAGCATGTGTTATTGACAATCAGAGCAACTGTCTTGGGGGCACTTCTGGGGTCTGTGGTGTGTCTGCTATCCTCCTGGAGCGCTTGGAGTAAAGGGGTGACAAACAGTAGATTTAGACATGGTACTTGTCACTATGTTCAGTAGTGTAAAACTTTAAGATCAACTTCCAGAAAGGGAATTCCCATCCTCTGATGTCAACAACATATGTCAGTTGTCTAGCTTCCCTGTAGCAAATGGTTTCACGCTCTGGTCTTTCCTGTTTCGGCCTGCTGAGAGAAGGAGCTGCAGCCTGAGGGTATCACTTGAGTTCTTGAGAGGACCCAGAATGATAGAAAAAAGGTCAGATTCTGTGGAAGGCCACGAGGTGTATCATGCATTAGCAAGATTGCCACCCAAATGAAGTTCCAGGCTCCCAGTGGTAAGTCTGTTATCTAGAATATGGACTTCATGCAGTGACTAGGGAGCCACTTCGGGTTGTTTTGGAGTCTTATCAATCAAACTGCTCTTGTTGGCACTTTGGAATTCTCATTTCATGCAAGCTCAAAGCATACAGTCGCATTTGAAATTACATAAGGTGGACACCTTGGCTGGTTCCAAAGTTTGGCAATTGTGAATTGTGCTGCTATAAACATAGATACACATGCATTAGTCTGGTAGTTGGGTTTTAGTTCTTTTCACAAAACTATGGGATATGTACACAATGGAATTTTACGCAGCCACAAAGAAGAACAAAATCACATCATTTGCAGGGAAATGGAGAGAACTAGAGAACATCATGCTAAGTGATACTAGTAAGTCACTAAGAGTAAAAAATCGGATGTTCCCCCTAATCTGTGGGAGCTAGATAGAATGGGACTTAGAAGGGACTTAGAAGGGAAGAAGAAATCTTTAGATGGACAAAGAAGGTGACCTAACTGATGGAGTTGGGAGGGGGATGGAGGGAAACACACTATAGCACATGATGTACATACACAAACCTATAAGACTCAATCACTATCTGGAGCATGGAAGGGAGGGAAGGGGGAGGGAATAGGGTGGGATTGGAGGGAGGGCTAAATGTGCAATGTGTGCATGTATGATGTTCATACCCTGACATATGTCAAAATGTATAATTACAATTTACAATGCACCAATAAATGAACATAAAAAAAGAAATTACATAAGGTTTTCATTTTTATGTCTGTATTCTCCTTGCTCTCCGATTTGGGTGATTGAAACCCCCTTGCTCAGAGATTTCTGCTGAGAGCTGTGTTCTTGCCTCAGCCTCCGTCCCTGCCCAGCCCCACCACGACCTTTTCTCCCATCACTTTCTCTTCCTTCTCACCTACCATCTTTATAGGCTTTCATTTACTTCCTTCTCTGAATCATTATAAATTCCTTTCTCCCCTCAGCTACTTCTATCCTTTGTGTTATGTGTATATTTAGTTATTTCACACCTACAAAAAGATTGAAAATGACAGACTAAGAATCCCCATCCTCTCCACTCAGCCTGAGAAGCAGAATATCTCCAATCCAAAGTCCCATCCTCAGCTGGGTTCCATGCCCTCCTCCCCAGAGGTAATTACCATCTCATACTCTGCCTCACATCCTGTTCTGATTGCCCTGGGAAGGAAGAAGGATGTTCTCCCTGTGCTTGACCTGCCCAGTGGCATCTTTTTGGCTCCTGGGGCTGAGGTTGGGAGTGAAGAACAGGGAGCTGAAATGAGGGGACCAGCCAGGGCAGAGTGGGAGTCAGGGCCAGGGAAGACGGTGCTCTTACCCCACAGAACATGGCCAAACTATTCCTTATTTGAGAGTCATGCTTTTATTTAGTTGATCATCTCTGGCCTCTTTTACATATTTGGATAGGAAAATATTGTTCTGTGTTCAGTGCCCTTTTGTTAAGCACCTTCTTAATGCCTGGCACTGTGCTTTGAAGGAATTTCTTTATGGGGATGTAGATTCACCTCTGTTTGCATGTCCCTCCTGTCCTTTTCTTTTGGATGGAGAAACTCCATTCTACTTTAAAACGTATTTTTATGTCAAGGATGATCTGCATCTTTCAAGTTAAGGGTTTTTTGTGCCCAAACTATGTGGCATATTTTATATTCTAGGCTTCTCAGTATGTTTAAAAGATTTCATATACCCAAAAGAGCTCGGGTCAGAAGGATACAGACCTTGGCTAGACCCCAGTTCAGACCCTTGCTTGGTGACCTTGCACAAGTTACTTAATTTCCATGAGACTTGATTTTTGAATATATAAAAGTGAGGGCATTATTAGTACCACCTCCCCAAGATGTTTGTGAAATGAGAAAATCTATGTAAAGTGCTTACTGCAGTGTCTGGTATACAGAACTAAATAAATGTTGGCTATGGTACCATAGCATTTAACATTGAGTCATTATGTGATTTATTTGAAACATTTATTTTAGAGTGGAATAGGGTTTGAAGCTATATGGTTGGTATCGCTGTGCAGAAAAGAGAGGCCAAGAAGAAGGGAGAAACAGGATCCCTGTATGGGAGGTGTGATCTACAAATGTCACATCGCTGCAGTGGAGGCGTGCATCTCCACTTCCCAGTGACCTGCTTTTCCTACCACTCTTGATGGCATGTTGTAAATGTACCTCCATTTCTGCAGAAAGAGCTACCACCATTCTTTTAGTCAAATCTCTTGCCTGCTGCCAGACAGAATGTGATTAAGTATGTCATTAATCTCCACAGGCCAGGTCAGAAGACTCTCTGTACACTCCTAAGATCCTAATAGCTGAAACCACAGAGTTCTTGAAATAAGCTGTACGGATTGGTCAGAAAAACGGGATGATTGAAGAGCAACGTGATTTCCTCTGTCAGCGGTTACTACCCTATTGATTTTCCTTGGGCCCTGGATTGAATAGCTTCAGCTCCCTGTCTGGAGTACAAGGAAAACGTTGCCTACCTCTTTTATTTAACAAACAGAACTGAGGTCACGTTGTATCTACATTTGTGTCCTGCTTTTTTTTTCTTCAGATAATTTCATTACTAAAATGACAATAGTGTGATGATTATAACATCCACTTCCTGTGTAATTATTTTCCTTCTATAAAATGCTTCTGTAGCCGGGCGTAATCCCAGTACTTTGGGAGGCGGAGACCGGAGGATCTGGGTTCGCGGCCAGCCTCAGCTCGTGCATGCGTGAGTATAAAGTATAAAAAATAGGGCCGGGGGTGTAGCACAGAGGTAGAACGCCCCTGCGTTCAATCCCCAGTACCGCAAAAAAAAAAAAAAAGCTTCTGTATTCTTTATCTCAGTTATCTTCAGAAAACCCGGTGTTCATAGGTTTTAATTACATTTATCATTAAGGGAGATTTAGTTTTTCTAATAAGTGTGTTCTTTTCATAAATGAAAAATAAATGTATTCTTTCCACAAATGTGCTTTCTCATTCTATACTAATTATAAACAATCTGTGAAGGATTTAAAATTCACTGGGCAGATGATGGTGAAATTGTTTTCTACATGTTTCCTTGCGATTTTTATTGTTGGCTGGTAAATATTTGCTCACACCACTGGAAATTTTATCACAAAGTTTAATAATATGTATTTTCAAACTTTTAAAAATTAACATGTGTGTACTCTAAAATTACAATGGTCTGTGTTAGGGAATAATTATAATACTTAAATAAATGATTTTGGGGCATGTAAACATTCATAAATGACATGATATCATAGGCAATAGCTTAATAGATACATCAGATTTAAACTAGGATATGTTACTATCTAGTTCAACTAATTTCTCTCATAATACTTCAGCCTATTCCCCTCCATCTAACCAAGGATTATTCTTCTTTTATATTGTTGTGTGTATATTTTATATACACACAACTTTTTCCTAAGCATCTACCATACTGTTGAACTTACATACAGGCATAATAATGCCTCACTCGTAGTGTAGGACTGCTTTCCATATATGCTGTTTTGTGGTGTGCGGGGGAATAGAGTTAGTTCTTTTGCTTTCTAACAGTTTTCACTAACCTTTAGTTGACAGGCACTTCTTTTTCTATCAATATGCTCTTAGTATATTAAAGGATATTTACCATGAATTTTTTCACATTCTACTTTTCTCTCTCTCTTTCTCACACGCATGTACACGCATGCACACACATGTGTGCATGGATGCACAGATTATGAAAGATACTTTCTTAGAAAGCTCAGAGTTGGTGTCATGCAATGGAATGAAGGTTAAGATTAAGGGTATGAAGACATTTAGGTTATCCAAGCAGTGATTGGGCTTCTACTTTGGGCTGTGGGAGATTCAGCAAAAAAAAAATTTTTTTTTGTGGTACTGGGGATTGAACCCAGGGGCATTCTACCTCCGAGCTACAACCCCCAGCCCTATTTTTTATTCTTTATTTTGAAACAGGGTCTCACTAAGCCAAAATTTCTAAGAAATCTCCTAGTGGGGAAAAGAAAGTACAGACATCTGAAAAGGCAAGTCACAATAGAAATCCACACATAATAAGTGGGAACGGAGTGGGCTGGGCAGTTGGTACTCCTGGAGATGGGAAATACTTTGTGAATTGGGGATTTGTTCTAATTTCTTTCTAGATAGTTGAGAGACTCCTCCTCTTGTATGGGACTCTATGATTCTTTAAAAAATTGTGGCTAGAAGAAATGTGGATAATAATTTGTCGGCCAGGCATGGTGGCACATGCTTGTAATCCCAGTACTTGGGATGCTGAGACAGGAAGATTGCAGGTTCACAACCAGCCTCAGCAACTTAACAAGGCCCTCTAAAACTTAGTGAGACCCTGTTTCGAAATAAAAAATAAAATAGGGCTGAGGGTATATCTCAGGTAGAATGCCCCTGGGTTCAATGCCCAGTGACCCCCAACACACACACACACACACACACACACACACACACACACACACAAATAATTTGTCTACTTCTGTACTTTAAACATCAACAACTCATATGTTGATATATTGATAAAAGCTTGGTATTTATTCTAAACATACAGATCATTTCTTATTTTTAGCTCACTATTTGAGAGTAGAGATTTTCTCAGAAGTAGAAGGGCTTAAAGGAGACACTTATCAGTCAATATGAATCTGCAAAGACTTATTTAATGGATGCGCCCAGAAAGCAGAATCTCTGCAGCAATATCTTCAGAAGTAGGTATTTTTCATGATTGATGGGAGAGGTAAATATTGACAGAGGCCAAACAAAGATAAGACCAGGATATTTCAGTCTACTTCTCTTTGTTTTTCTCAGATTCCTCAGTCTGGCACAGATTTTCTAAAAGGATTACTTTTTAGACTCAAGTACTTGTGAACTAAACACACACACAAATGATAGAATTAAAGCATTGCATGAATACTTGTCTTCTTGATTTGCTACTGAATAACTAGAAGATGGTTCTGTCTTAAAAATGAAAGTGAAGCCGGGTGTGGTGGCACACACTTATAATCCTAGTACTTGGGAGGCTGAGACTGGAGGATCGCAGGTTCAAGGACAGCCTCAGCAATTTAGTGAAAAGCCCGGTATGGTAGTGCACACTTGTAATCAATCCCAGTACTTGGGAAGCTGACACAGGAGGATCACAGGTTCCAGGACAGCCTTAGCAAGTAGTGAGACTCTTATCAACCTAGTGAGACCCTGTTTCAAAATAAAAATAATAAAAAAAGGGCTTGGGGTATAGCTCAGAGGTAGAATGCCCCTGAGTTCAGTTCCTAGTACCACAAAAAAAAAAAAAAAGAAAATGAGATGTGTTCGCTGGTCTCAGTTTCCCTTTTGTACACACACTCATCACACGCTTTTCTCTCATCTGAGGTGTTACTAGATGGACTCAGTGCCCACTGGACATTCTGGCCCCAATATCAAAACCTCTTCTGAAGAACGAATCCAATTTTAATCCATTAAGATGAATTAATTTATTTTGAGGTTGGGGATTGAACCCAGAGACATTATACCTCTGAGCTACACCCCCGGCCCTTTTTTTTAATTTTTGTTTTGAAACAGGGTCTCACTAAGTTGCTGAGAGTCTGACTAAACTGCTGAGGCTGGTCTTCAACCAGGGATTGTCCTGTCTCAGCCTCCCAAGTACCATTAACACAAATTTAAATTGTTATTTACCTGCCCAGTTTTAAGCTATATTTCTAGTTTTGACATAAAAAGCTTTTATCTTAGAGGAATTTGGGGTGTGGACATGGAGTTAGAGTTACATCTCTTTCTTGAGGGAGAGGGGGTGTCTTCGAAATGAGAGCACTCAGGTGAACCCCCCCTCCTCTATGTCTCATGAATGTCTTATGATCATATTTAACACACATCTCAAAGTATGCTGTCAAACTCATTTTAAAAAAGGTTCAATGCTAAGTGAGTTCAGAGCAACATTGGATGAAAAATACAGTTTTGATTTATTTTGGATTTTGGACATTAAAAGCTAATATCTCTAGCAAGTAGGTAAACAAGAAAATAAGCAAAGCAGAATGAAAACAATGTAAGTGGTGTATCTTCCTTGAGATGTGAGAAATATGTTCAGAGGAGGAGGGTGTGCAAGGAGAAAATTATGAAAGTGAGCTGGGCAGAATAATGAAGAGAAGAAGCTAATTGGAGATTATCTGAAGATAAAACGTATGCAGTACCCTCGGGGAAATTAAGTGCCAGATGAGAAGCATATTGCAGGAACGCAATGACTAACGTTATCTTTTCAGACCAGTTATGGGAGGAGGGCAGTCCTTATGAGATGAAGCAAGGAATCAGAGAAGGGTGAAAAGAAATCCACATGATAAGCACTAATCAGGGTAGACACCCTCCACTTTTTTTTTTGGTGAAACTAAGTATAGATATACTCCGTTAGTGCCTCTCATTATCAAAAGGGCTTGAAGATTTTGTTGTTGTTGTAATGGGTAGGGAATAATCACTCCTGAAAAACTCTCAAAGTAAGTTTTCAAATTTAGAGCCAACATTTTCTATTATTATTATTTTTATACTTTTATTGGTGTGATGTAATTATACATCATAGTGAGATTCCAAGTGATACAAACATACAAACATATATCACTTGGCGTATTTCCCTCATAGACCTGCCCTCCTCTTCCTCCCTCCCCATACATGCTAGTGAGATTGTCAGTGAAACCTTGTATGGGCTATGGACATAACCTTATTTGAACTGTTCCCTTCCTCAATCCTTGTTTTCTCTTCCCCTCTGCCCTCCTCTAGTCCCCCTCCACTATTCTACTGGTTTCTCTCCTCATTTGATTGAAGTCCATTTTGCTTCCTATTTTTGTTCTAGCTTTCAAATATGAAAGAAAACATATGGTCCTTGACTTTCTGAAACTAGCTGATCTCACTTTGCATAATATTCTCTAGTTCCATCCATTTTCAGAAAAATGGCATAATGTTGTCCTTCTTTAGTAGAGTCAATTTTTTTTTCATGAGTTTTGCTTGCTACGGAGTTATTGGACTTGTTACTTGTGTCATATTCAAAAGCCTCTACTCTGATGGTCAAATAAATGTCCTTACTGGAAAATAAGCCAGAAAAAACTAAATAAAACAAAACTTTTTTGGTTATATGAAAATGTTGAAATTATATTCAATACTTTTTAATCATTCAAGTTAAGTATTAGTCTTCATTATAACTTGAAAATGAGGGTGATGGTGTATTTTCTAAGTACTTTCAGGTACTCAGTAAGTGTTGTACATTGGGTGAACATATATACGCCAAATGTACATACTGGGAAAAGTCTTCCCTCCATGCCAGGGTGGCATTAGGCCGATGCCGCTTCCCTGGGTCAGGGGCTGTGGTGCTGAGGACTTCAAGACGGAATGTCATCATTTGTCCCAAGTGTTATTATGTTCTTCAGTAAAATATTTGTCCAAGGACCCCAGCAGCCATTGGGTTCCCTGGAGACACTCATCTGCATGTATCAGGAGTGGGCTTGTCTTTCTTCTCATAATCTGCTTCATGGAAGCACAGGGAACTTCTGTTTGGCAAGAGAACCTCTACTTCAGAAATAAAAGTTAGCGTGCTATTTTGCATGGGCCTTGAACTGTGGGGAAGACCAAAGAGGTGCAAATCTGTGGCAACTGCAATTCACAACTCTCCTAGTTATATAGTGGTTATTTCTCTTCTGTGTGTCACAGGTGGCGCTTTGGCAAACTCCATTTAAGAGCAGAGGTTTCCAAAGGGCCAGACTTCTGTTCCTCTGCTGCAACCAGTATAGATCTCATTGGTGAGAGAGACTTGCAGTGCCAAGAATCTAAAAGGCTGCAGTTTGGTATATGACACTGAGAATCGTTACCACTCTGTGTGTGTATTGTTGGACTGTCAATACAGCTTAAAGGCTTCCGTAATGTTGGAAAGACAGGTACTGAGTGGCTGTCAGCTCATGGTATTTAAACAGGCAGGCACACCAGCATCACTTCTGTATTTGTAAAAGAAGAAAAGTTAAGAGCCATCTGCCTAGTGCCCAGAGATCTGGGGACTGAGTTCTGGACATTTGTGTTAAAAAAAATTCTATAGTTGATTAAGATGTGAACTCCCAATTTAATTGCTAGAATATTTACCTCAACTTCCAGAAAATTATTGCTTTTCTCCATAGCAATTATAATAAGCCATGTTTGCCTGTGAGCTTAAAGAATACTTAGAAGCACCAGTATCATCTGATCTAGTTGTGGAATGCAAATGGCATGGCAAAAGCAGAGAACCATGAGGCATTTGGTCAATTACTCTTTAAGGGAAAATAGAAAATTTTGAATGACAACAATAGCAACATCTCAAAAGTGATGTTCCAAAACTAGAAGTTTCTGTGGTGAATGTATATCTATAATGTTGCCATTCAGTTGCTGAGGGGAATGAGCAGCATGGAGCAGAAGCGGAAGGGAATTGTCATGAAGCATGACTTCCTCAGTGGTTCATGGAAATAGGTCTCTTTGATGGCAGTGCTAGTGAGATCCATGAGAAACCTCCCTTAATTATGAATGGCAGTAGTAATTAATGGGACATGTGAACTGCTCCACAGTGATTGAAATTCCATTCAAGTTTCTTTTCCTTTTTACTGATTTCATTCTGCTTTGTTGGAGGAAGTCCTGTGCCTTCAACGACATGGACATGAAATTCAGATCTCGTAAAGTATATTATAAAAACTCAAGATTTTCCTTGGGGTATTAATATATCTAGTTAAGGAAGACTTTTGTATTATTGTTTCTTTCTCATGTAGTAAGCAATTAGACATAAAATGAAAGAAAACAATCTCTCCATGATTGCCTTCTGGCCAGAACATGTGGCCTGCTGCCATAGAAACATCTCGCTGATCTCAGAAACGATGACAAAGCATAGTTCTGATAAAACAAGTTCCTTTGCCACACACCTATGATTTAATCTTTTCTTCTTTTCCCCCATAAGGCAATTCTGTCTAGCATTGTCAACCATGTCAGCTTTACCGGAATGTCTCAAAAACATCTGTAAAATACTGATTAAGAGACACACTGTAGTACTGTAAAAGAAACATCTTGCCTTTCTACTGTCTCTACCCTACTTCTGGAGTTGTGTTTGCAGCTTTATTTAAAGCGATTGTGGCATTCAAATCTCCTGTCATATTCTGGCTGGATGGAGATGAATATCTTGGTCATGATGGTATAGAGGAATGGGCAGCTGGCCTTGTTATGTCATTTTTCTTGGATGGAAAAAAAAACAAATAAAATGATTCTTAAATGTTTGTGGCAGCCAGGCATGATGGCGCACGCTTGTAATCCCAGTACTTGGGAGGCTGAGGCCGGAGGATCCGGGTTCGCGGCCAGCCTCAGCTACTTAGTGAGGCCTCCGCAACTTAGTGAGACCCTGTTTCAAAATAAAAGAATAAAAAATAGGGCTGGGGGTGTAGCTGGGAGGTAGAAGCCCCTGAGTTCAATCCCCGGTACCGCAAAAAAAAAAAAAAATGTTTGTGGCATCTCTGAGGAAAAAGAAACTTCATGGCAGAAATAAAGCCAGAGAGAGCCACAATAAAAAACAATTGAGGGTAAAAAATAAACCACATACAAGGAACCACAAGGTAGCCACAGAACCCTCTCATCTACTTTTTATGGGCACAAATTAGGATGTGGGGCAACCACTTAACTAAGAGGCATTTATTATCTCTTTTTATCAGGCCTCTTTCCTGCTTGCCCATTTCTCATTGCATAAGGTCTATGCTCCCTTTTGTTTAGGGAGTCATGTAATAATATTGCTGTCCTCCCTCCCAAGCTTTCAAGAATTGAGAAATAACACACAAAGATAAGACTGATGGAGAAAGAGAAACATCCACTTCATTACAGTTAAAGTCAACCCGAGAAGTGATGTGTTTCCACAAAGGGCTCCCTGGTACTTCTGCCTCTTAGATATTCTCCCCTTTCGGTCCCACTGCAGGCTACTGCTCATGGAGGCAGGACATGTCCAGGAAGGCACACTCTTTTTTAGCTGGCACATATAAAAGAGAGGCCAAGAGGCTTGTGGCTAAGAGGACTCAGTTTCTTCTCCCAATTTCTCCAAGCTGATGGCTCACAGGCATGATGGAGGGAGTGAGGCAGGAAGCAGGGCATGTTTTATATACTACTTAACCTCCTGAGAAATGGAGTGGATATTTCATCTCTTCTATGGGAATATGAGGAGTGGGGAATGTCCTTCATCTCCGAACCCCTGGGATGTACTTCCACAGCCCTCTGCTGGGACCCTGAACTTGTCTTGCTGCTCCCCACCAAGTCCCTCTGCTTGGCAAGACTGTAGGGGAGCTGGCTTCTCTGGGGTGACTCTTCTCCAGGAAACATCCCCAACATTCTTCCCTTCTCCCTCTTCTCAGCCTTTTTAACCCCCCCTTCCCCAGCAATGTGCTGTGGGTGGGACCCGATGGTTTTCCTTTCCTCTGATAATGCCTTCACATTTATTGTGTACCCTATACAAAGAGCACTGTAGAATGATTCTCATTTTTCTAAACCTCTTCAGTTTATCCCCTTATTCTGCTCATGTTGTTTTTTTCCTACTCTTCATTTTGTCTATTTCAGTTATTGTTACAAGTCAGCATCCTGCCTCCCCAGTTCGATTGTAAGGTTACTGTGGACAGGATCAGTTTCTTCTTTACCTCTTTCACACCCTTTCTCAGGGCTAGTCTAACGCAGTGTTTATGTAGATAGCAAGTGTGTTTTAGTCTGCTTTCTCTAGAAAGCAGAGTCTCAGGCAGAGCTTGCATGAGATGGTACACTTCCAGGACAGCAGGGGACAGGGAGAGCAAGACAAACACAAGATAGAGGGTCGTAGGCTGTCTATAGTTTCTCAAGAAAACGTCCCATTGCTCTGTGATGTGCACTGTTTTATAGACAGGTCTTTGGAACCCGTGCACCTCATAATGGTTTTTCACAAGAAGGAAAGCGGGGGATTCATCTTCTAGTTCCTTCCTGTCTCTCACTGGTCGAGGTCAATCCCATTGGGTTTGAAGTCCCACTTCCAGGTTGTGTTGGGGGCTCCCTGGCCTGCCTCTGGGGAAGCCAATTTTTCCTCTCTAGCAGGGAATGTCATTGGAATCTAGAAGTGGTTGGGTAGGTGGAGTCTGCACAGTCAATCATGTTGTTGTAAGGTGCCAGAGCTGTAGTCGCTCCTGCCACGGTGGGCACGAGGGAGCCAAGCTCTGCAGAGCCTTCGCCCCAGGGAGACTGAGGCAGCTGCTGATGTTGGGAGATGAGGTGGCAGCCCTGGTCGCAACTTGACATTAAGCAAATAGCTAGAGGGACAGTATGGGAAGGCACAGAAGACTCTGAGAAAGCACATAAATTGGGTCCAATAAAGCACCCAATAAGTTGATATTGGCTGGATAACTGAACATAGTAAATCTTATTGACTTCTATTGGTTAATTGTTTCCTATATTTCTACTTTACTGGCATTATTAAGAGATACAAAGGCTGATTTAAAAGCCAATTCAGACAACATATATAAGTGTTGAGGGGTCAGGGTAATTTTAGCCTCATCATTTTTTTTTTTTGCAAAACATGAGAACAATCTAGAAAACTATAATTTATACTTTGGCCGAATTCAAAGCTATTATTTGCCTTTGAGATTGAAAAAAATGTAGCCGAGTGGTAGAGTGCTTGTCTAACATGCATAAGGCCCTGGAATTGACCCCTAGCAACACACACACACACACACACACACACACACACACACACACAAACAGGCCTGAGAAAGGAGGATCGCAGGTTTGAAGTTAATCCCAGCAATTTAGTGAGACCCTCAGCAAGTTAGCAAGACCCTGTTTCAAAGGGAAGAAAGGGGGCTTGAGGGTAATGCTCCTGGGTTCAATCCCCAGTACACTCCCCCCAAAAAATTGATGGCATGTAGCATTGGCAAGGAGATAGAGAAACAGTTTTCCTATGCACTTGTAGAAGTGTATAAATTATAGTCTTTTTGGAAACCAATTGGATTTTTTCATCAAAATTTAAAATGCAAATAAATAACTAACTCAGAAATTTCAATCTAGGTATACATAAGTATATTTATAAGATCATTTATTGCTGTTTGTTTCAAATAATGAAAATAGATTCAACTTAAACATGTATGAACAGTGGAATGTTAGTAGTGGAGTAGATAACAGGTAAGGTATATCCATATTATGTGACTGTTAAAAGATTTCAGCCTATATGAAATAATCCCAAGACATGTTGCCACACTGGAAAGGCAAGCTGTAGAACAGCTTATAGTAAATCTGGCATGGTGGCCCATACCTGTAATCCCAGTGGGAGGCTGAGACAGGAGGATTGCAGGTTTGAGGACAGCCTCAGCAACTTAGTGAGACTCTCAGCAACTTAGTGAGACCATTTCAAAACAAAAAATGAAAAGGGTTGGAGGTGCAGCTCTGTGGTAGAATGGCCCTGGGTACAATCCCTGGTACAACAAAACAAAATGAATAGCTTATAGTATCAGCCCAGTTGTATAAGAAACAGCAAAGAACATAAAACAAATCCCAGCCAAGGATAAGAACATGAAGGGACCTTCCTTTTTTATTGTGTAAACATCTGCATTTATTCCCTTGTCTAAATTTAAGGGGGAAAATCCCTAAAAAATCCCTCCTGGGATTACTGGGAGTGGGGCCATCATCATTTAAATAAAAATGAAAATTCATCTCCCAGAAAGGATCAGATGAATTTTTCATGTTAGTGCTTCAGAAACAAACATAAAGGATAAGTGACAAGGAAGCCATAGATAGTTCTGTGTAAGTGACATTTCACCAATTGTTTAGATTGAGAAATTTTTTTATGAATTGGGGAAAAATGTTTAAAAATGGCCTTTTATGGTCTGAAGTAGCAGAAAGTTGGGGAAATTCTCAAACATTACAATATAATAATTAAACGCATTGTGGAAGGAAGCCTTTTTAAGAAAGATACAGCAAGCCGGGTGTGGTGGCACATGCTTGTAATCCCAGTACTTGGGAGGCGGAGACCGGAGGATCCGGGTTTGCGACCAGCCTCAGCTACTTAGCGAGGCCCTCCGCAACTTCGTGAGACCTGGTTTTGAAATAAAGGATAAAAAATAGGGCCGGGGGTGTAGCTCGGAGGTAGAATGCCCCTGGGTTCAATCCCCAGTACCACACACACACACAAAAGAAAGATACAGCAATATTGAAAATGGGACAAATTTTTATTTTCTACGCAGATTAACAAGTATATGGACAGTATGACAGATGTTATACAGCCTTTCCATTTGCAAGCATGACATTGCAAGCAAGGCATTTTTCCTTGCTTCCTTCAACTCCAGTGCTGATCTCTGGTAGAACTAGAATAGGAAAAAATGAATTTCAATTGCCTGAACCACCAGGGCAGGACCCTGCTCTCCACTGTCCCTGAGGGTTTCAGGCAGGCAGCCTCCTTCTATATTTGCTGTGTCAGAGGCCTCAGCCCCTCACGAGGTGGCCTGTTTTGACTTGGACAGCCCTGCTTGTTACAAAGTTCTTAGTACTCCATTGAAGTAAGAACTACCTCAGGGAAGATTGGCCTGTAATACAGTTTAGAGTGAACTTTAAAAGTTGATCAAGGCTCAGTCCCCACCCCAAACCAATTAAGTCCCTGGGAGTGGGGCCCAAGCACTGGCTCATTTCTAAAAGGGCCCCAGGGAGTTTCATGTACAGCAAGGACTGCCAACCACTGAGCTCCCAGAAACCCATCTAACTTTTAAAGAGCATTCTTTTGTTTCCCCTTCATCTCTTCTCTAAGAGAAGTGTCTCCTGGTCTCCATAGGAAATGGCTTATAATGTTTTAAAGGTCTGTGTGAAGAATACCAGTTCATATTGAAATCACTAGAATAGGACATTTCTTCTTCTTTTTTTTTTTGGCACTGGAGGTTGAACTCAGGGCTACACCCTCAGTCCTATTTTATTTTGAAACAAGATCCTGTAAAGTTGTTGAGGGTCTTGCTAAATTGCTGGGGCTGAATAAATCTGTGACCCTCCTGTCTCAGTCTCTAAAGTGCTGGGATTACAGGTGTGCACCACTGTGCCTAGCTAGGACTTAATAAGAAAGTTGGTCAAATAGAGTGACTAGAAATGTATTGCTAGGAAACAGACCAAAATTTAATCAAGGGCTATTTAATATGGTTTATATTTTTCCATCTGTACTTTTATTTTTTTCATGGTACTGGGGATGGAACCCAGGGGCATTCTACCTCCAAGCTACACCCCCAGCCCTATTTTTATTCTTTAATTTTGAAACAGGGTCTCACTAAGTTGCGGAGGGCATTCACTAAGTAGCTGAGGCTGGCCACGAATCTGTGATCCTCCTGTCTCAGCCTCCCAAGTACTGGGATTACAAGTGTGTGGCACCACGCCCAGGTCTATCTGTACTTAAATGAGGTTTGTTAACTTGAAACTTCCAGGTCCGTTCAGTTGGACTACAATGTAGCATAAGCACGTGAATTTGAGAGTCCCTATGTGCTGAGCAGGTTCTTTGGGGTCAGCCTTGGTTTTTTAATGGTTTTGTGCTGATTTAAAAATAAACCCAAGGCTGTGGCAGAAATAAGTCAAACACAGTAAGTGAGATACATACCCGGCTTGATTTAGAGGGAAATCAATCATTTAAATGTAGCCTTTCAAAGAGAAACTTATAATATGAAAAATATTATTTGTATTTTAGTAGTGAGAACTAGAAATTATGATATGGATAGTGTTAGAATATGGGTTTCCTTTAACAATCTATGCATATTATTTTATCTGGCAAGTCAAGGTAAAAATAGCCTGATGTTCACAGCTCCTATGAGGTTTTGTTTTTCCCCCAGGAAATTTCATTCAAGTTGAATTTCTCACCACTGAAATGAGAGTCTATCGCCGGCCTCTCATAAGGTGTTGTTGGAACTATCACATCAACGTGTGTGAATGTGGAAGGGCAAGGCAACTCTCCCCCAAACCTGGGTGCCTGGCCCCCTGATCTGATATGTGGACGGGGTTACCTGTCCTCAGGCCCTGTGCCTGCAGGCTGGAGTATCCTGAGAGATGGCATCAGGAGTAAAAACGGAATTGAAGCGTGACTCAGGCATGCATCTAAAGAAGCTCTGCAGTGGGCCAGCGGGGGTGTCAGATCAGATGGGAAGATTTTGGCAGTGTCAGGAGGAGCCCCATTTTAGTGTGGCTGTCTCACGCTGTTCACAGGAGAGCACCACACGGGTGTATTGAGCTGGTTACTGTGAGTCAGTTGGCAGTCGTCTTACTTTTTTCCTATAAGGGATATAAAATATTTTAGTGCAACATTGTTTCCTTTTAGCTGAAGCAGTGATGGTGGTCAGCGGTCAGGAAACCACCCCTTTCTTGCAGTGGACCTTTCTCTTAGTGCTCTGCACACATCAACCCGAAGCTGCCTGGCCTCTGCACTCTGTGGTCTGCGGCTCCTCGGTGGCCCTCTTCTTGGCAGGGTCTCATTCTGGCCTCGCTGCAAGCAGATCTCCGAACAGGTCCCATCTCTCTTCCCCCAGCTCCAGAGCATGCTCCTTCCATCTAACTTCATTTTCAGGGCCTTTTGGAGGTGGGAAGTGACAAGGAATTGAGAGGGGACATGGCTGAGACCGCCACCGTTCTGCCCCCACACAGTCATGTCAGTGACCTCCAGGAGAGCCTTGCTTCCCTAGAGAGGGTCGACTCCCTTTCTCTTTCTTCTAATCCCTTTCACAGAGGGCTCAGAGTGGTGAGGCATGAAACCCTATGCTCCGTGGCCTATTTCCAACTGGGTGCAGTTCCAAACTGTTCTCCACACCAGTGCCAATTATGTTCAGGGTTTCTTGTTAATAACAGAGTAAAAGCGTGTGAGCTGATATTGAACATTACTTTTCTCTAATAGGAAGGCTGGGCTGTTTTCTTGTGGAAGTGACGCTGTCTTGGTGTCTGTCTGTGAGGACACTGGCACAGAGCCTCACCTGTCAGGAGGGGGTGATGGTGCCTCTGGCAGGAAGCTTCCAATTGTCAGCTTTTCCCACATTTTTGCTGAAAAGCCTGTGCCCAGTTCGGTGGCTTGGCAAAGAGAGCAAAACCTCTTGGATTTAAATGGTGCTCGGAGAGAATCTGTGATTGTCCAATGGGGCCATAAGTGGTTTATTTTTACATTTTCTGTGTAGTTTTTACTAGTTAAATCAATATTTAAGCTATTTTGAACGTAATTTAAATTCACTTAAGGGAACATTGGGCTCTTAAAAAGTATTAGTTCCGTGCGTGTGCATGATCTACACGCTGCCTAGCAATGTACCTAGTGCACAATAGGCCTCTACAAGTTTGATTAATGAATTATTAGAAATCATTAAAACAAGCCTCTAAATTTCTTTGCTGAGTATCATTTTTTAAAAGTGTCATTGTTTTTACTTGAAAATGATAAAATCACCTTTTCGAAAATATTCTCTTATCAATTTCATATCAGTCTCAACAATTTAGCAATTTAAGTTTGGAAAAGATTCATTATATATTAGATCAATGGTACTCCACTTCACATTAAAACCACCTGGGGCTGGACATGGTGGTGCAAATGCCGGGCATGGTAACGCACACCTGTAATCCCAGTAGTTGGGAGATTGAGACAGGAGAATCACGGGTTTGAGGCCAGCCTCAGGAGGGAACGGAGACTCTCAGAAACCTAGCAAGACCCTGTTTCAAAACAAAAAATAAAAGAGCCAGGCATGTAGCTTGGAGGTAGAATGCCCCTAGATTCAATCCCCAGTACCACAAATAAAATAAAATAAAATAAAATAATAAAATTTTATTTTATTTTATTATTTATTTATTATATTATATTATATTATATTATATTATTTTATTATAATGAAAGCAGAATTTTTGTTGTGGGTTTTGAGCATCTGGGGATTGAATTTTTAACAGCTTTTTCGAGGTATAATTAGCATACAACAAACTGCACATAGTGAAAACGGACAGTTTTATAAGTTTTAACACCTGTAGCCATTTGTGAAACATCAGCATAATCAAGACAGTGAGCATATCAGCTGTGGCTTTAAAACCTGTGCAGGTGACTCCTCAACCCAGCGCGCCAAGACCTGCGGCCACAGAGCCTCGGAACCATGAGCTAGCTGAGTGCATAACTTGTCGCTATTCTTCCCATCCAGCCAGGCAGATGACTCCTTGTCAAAGGACAGATGGACAGCAAAGGACGAGGGCAGGGCTGTGTTGGTAAAAGGTGAGAAGTAAGTGGGAACTTGAGCTGACTCTGCCCTGCGCAGGCACCTGGCCTGAAGTCCTCTCAGTTCCATCGGCCACCAATCCAGATGAAGGAAATGAAACTTTAAAGTTGAATAATGCTCCGTGTATCAATTGTATAACAGTTTTACTAGCTGTTTTTCAGCTAGCGCTAATGAAATAGCCTATCTCTAGACAATGATATGAAAAGTTGGCCAATTGGAATAGCATTAGTGTTCAATATTAGTGCATTGATTAAATGGGTATAGTATCTTTATATAGTGGAATATTATACAGGCACTAAAATGGATTTTATAGAATATTTAAAGAGTTGGGGGAGTTATCATGTATTGATTGTTAAGTGAAAACAAAATATTGCTAAATCAGTATGTGCTGAAAGATACTGCTTCTATTTTTGAAAAAAAAATGTGTACAGAGAACATAGAAAATCCTCTTTAAGCTGGCCTCTGTGGCACATGCCTATAATCCTAGCTACTTGGTAGACTGAGGTAGGAGGATAACAAATTTGACCCTGTCTCAAAATTAAAAAATGAGAAGAAGATCTGGGAATGTAGTTCAATGGTAGAGCACCTCTGGGTTTGATCCCCAGTAATACACACACACACACATACACACACACCCTCTTTAAAAAAAGAAATTAGAAGCTGGGCATGGTCGTGGAGCACACCTGTAATTCCAGTATGTGGGAGGCTGATACGGGAGGATCCCAGGTTCAAGGACAGCCTCAGCAACATAGCAAGACTCAGCAACCTAGCAAGACCCCATTTCAAAACAAAACAAAAAGGGTGGTGGTGATGCTGGGGTATAACTTGGATGTAGAATGTTCCTGGGTTCAATCCCCAGTACCAAAAAAAAAAAAAAAAAAGGAATAAAGCTGGGTTTGGTGGCGCACACGCTTGTAATCCCAGTACTTGGGAGGCTGACACCAGAGGATCCAGGTTCGCGGCCAGCCTCAGCTTCTTTAGTGAGGCCCTCCGCAACTTAGTGAGACCCTGTTTCAAAATAAAGAATAAAAAAAAAATAGGGCTGGGGGTGTGTAGCCTGGAGGTAGAATGCCCCTGGGTTCAATCCCGGGTACCGCCAAAAAAAAAAAAAAAGAATAGAAATTAGAAAAAGAGTATACAGACACATTTGCACAGGCAGGCACAACAAGAGACTTAAAAACACACACACAAAATGAACAACTGTTATTTCCAGTGACGGAAGAAAGTATTTTAATTTTTTTCTGTAATTTTCATAATTCAAAAAATGAAAATTTTTAAAAAATCTGAACCCAATCAGATGTAAAAATTCCCCCAAGTAAAAATAAAACCCTATCTAAAACAATCCAGTCCAAATGACAGGGAGAAATATAAAAATCATTAACATTCTAGCTTCAAACTAGTTAGTGGTACCCGGTATCATTCACTAAATGTTTCTTGAGTGGTTTGAATAAATCGCTGGTGCTAAGCAAAATAAACAAACCCCTGCTCAAGCTGGAACAAGTTCAGTTGCTTTTTTTTCAAAGTCATCAAAGCAAATTTGTTTTGTTTATTCTATTAAACTCAAGTTCGAGGTTGCAAGGCATTTGTATTACTGTTGAAATGTGTTGGCATTTTGTTTCATTTTGACTGACTCCAACTATTTTTTTAGTAAAGAAGACTGGGCAACATGCAAATAAGCAGGTTTCTGCATATAGGCTGTTGTATTAGTTCTTGCCCATTTCAGAAAAGCTTCAGTCTGAAAAGCAATCTCTCCACCGTGGGAGAAGCCATGAAATGGCTCCGCACATCCTTAGCACACTGAAGTGGTTTATATTCTATGATGTGCATGACAGTGCAGTAGGAGCTCCCGAAGTCCCTGTGTGTGTCCCTTGTTCACAGTCCTCTGCGCTGGCCCTGGCTCTGTTCACTATTTTTTCCCACTTGCAGCTTCGTCCTCTCTATTTCTCCTTTTTGCATCTGTCTTCTCAGCCTACAAATGTGCTTGGATCTCCTCTGGCTTGAAATCACTTCATCTCTGCTGCTCCCTAGAGTTACCATTCTATTTCTCCCCTTTTTACTTCTGCCAATGTCTTCATGAGGTTGTCAGTATGTACTGCCTGATCCTGACTGAGAATACTGTCCTCTCCTCTGGACTACCAAGCACTGTATTTCCCTTTCACTGTATTCACATCAGTCCCACCCTTCCCTCCCTCCCCCATTCCTGTCTTGCACACATTTCTCCCTCCACCTCTGAACTCCTAAGAACACAGCAGTTCCTATGAGGATTGATTTGTGAGACCTGAGGGCATCTATTAATTCAAGAACAAGAAAAGGTTTGTAGAGGCCCCTGGCTTTTTCCTGGAACATTACACATTTTTTATTTGTGTGTTTGCCTGTTGAATTACTTCAGCATAAATATACATGGCCATGCCATAGCACAGAGTCAGATAGACCCAAGCTTAAATGCCATTTCTGACATGGGCAAGCTCTGACTAGATATGTGATATGTGAGTAGACTTGTCTGTGCCTTGAGATCTCCTTATATAAAAAAATGTAATATGTCCATCTTATGGAATTATTGTGATGATTAAAAAGGGGATTTTTCAGGAAGCCCTTGACCCTGTGTTGGACAGTGGAGGAGCAGCCTGAGTGAGTGCTGGGGCATTTCCTTTCTTCCTGGCCTCTCCTCCAGTCCCTGCAGACATGTGGACATGCTCAGAACACGGCTCTGCCCTGGGGTGTGAAGCCCAAGCAGCAGGGAATATGCGCAGTTCCAACTGGTATCCCAGCAGAACGCCAGCTCACTGTGCTTCTTGATCCTCTAGGACATTCCTTCTGCAGTCACAAACCACCACCTGAAGGCATGGAGGCCACAGGTCTGTTCTCTCTGCGTTACTCAACCAGTGTGCTCTGTCCAAAACTTTTAAAATAAGAGTATACATTGCAAGCATTAAAGTGGCAGATGGTATTCACATGCTGCAAGCTCTCAGTGTTGCCAACTCACCCACACATCCATCGCCATAGTGGAGGGGAAGGGGAGAAACTACACTTTCTTCGTTTTTTGGAATTACCATATTTTCTCATCTCTGATGCCAGTGTCTTCTTGCAGGATTTACAAGAGAAGAAAAGTCTCACTGTTCTGGAAATGCCAGAGAACGTTCCAAAACTTGCTTAGCTTTCTTCCTGGCAACAGATCCAATAACTTCCGCCGCATTTCTTCTGGGTGGGATGGCTCTCACGAGGTTTATCTTTTTTTTTTTTTTGGTATTGGGGATGGAACCCAGGGGCCTTTTACCTCCATGCTACACCCCCAGACCTATTTTATTTCTTATTTGGAAACAGGATCTCGCTAAGTTGCTGACAGCCTCACTAAGTTGCTGAGGCTATCTTTGAACCTGCAATCCTCCTGTCTCAGCCTCCCAAGTACTGGGATTACAAGTGTGCGCCACCACGCCCGGCTGGTTTACCACTTTTTGCTACTTACTAGCCATATTGTCTTGGGCCATTAGTCCAGTGTCTGTGCCTTGGTTTTTTTCATCTACTAGATGGAATAATAAAACTGCCTACTTCATACAGTTGTTAGGAGGTTCAAAGACATGCCATCCAGATACAACAGTACCCAGAATGAAATGAGCACTGTAGTCATTTTACCTGCATAAGCAATGGATGAACCTACGAGTTAGTGGATGTAGTCTGGACTGAGAATCACAGAATACCTAGGCTGAGCTTTGCCACTTACTAGCTATGATAAATCATTGAGAAGTTATTGCAACTTATTTTTTTAATCTGTAAAATGGTAGAAAAACACTTGTTTGTCAGCATTAAGTGGATTACCTCTGTGAAAAACCAATCCCCAAATACCATTGAACAAAGGTATTATGATCTCTTATCTCTCTCTCTCTCTCTCTCTCTCTCTCTCTTTCTTTTTTTTGGTACTGGGGGTTGAACTCAGGGGCATTTTACTTCTGAGCTCTACCTCCCAGCCCTAATTTTATTTTGAAACAGGGTCTCACCAACTTGTGAAGGGCCTCACTAAGTTGCTGAGGCTGGCTGCGAACCTTCCATCTTTCTGTCTCTGCCTCCCAAAGTAGTGGGATTATAGACATGCACCACCATGCTTGGTTCTTATCTCTGTTTTTGAGCAGAAGCTATCGAATTTTAATCATCATTGCATTTCTTGTTGCTTGCAGCCCTTACCCTTAGAGGGTCTATAGCAGCAATTGTTGAATGAATAGTTTAATAATTTAACACAACTGAGAAAAAAGAAGCAACCAAGAGACCTCTATATGATCAACAGAGATGGTGTGAAATCCATGCTTAAACTCGCGTTTATTTATGGACTGGCCTATCAGGCCCTCCGGAAGCTTTCTAGTTTTACTTAATCAGCCCTGGGAGGACCAGGAGTTTTCAGTGAGAGTGGTGAGGATGGGTCAGGTTGCTTTGGGCAGGCGCACTGACCACCTGAGAAGCGGGTGTGGGACAACCTGACAGCAACGGCGGAGACAGAAAAACTGAGAAAAGCAGACACAAGAACTTAAGAGGCCCTTCAGTATGGGGCTTTTTTTTTTTTTACTGTAATGAGAGATCCCATGAGGCTTACTGAAAGCTAAATTAGACAAAGCTGTTGAAATCTTCTTTGGAGAACAATTTCAGTTTGGCAGGGGTATACCAGATGACCTAAAACGGCAGCTTCTGATAATTTCCATGATTGCCCCAGGGAAGGGTGATGTGAACTTGGCTCTGGTTTTGCAATATGTTTCTCAAACATAACTTCTTGGTCTGCTGCACAGGTAATTACCCTAACTATGAAGTTCATGTTGCCAATTATCTCAACTATGGACTCATTTTCTCTGTTGCTACTAAAACCTAATTCTTTGGGGTTTTGCTAACTTTAGCCAGTAAGTGTAAAAACCTTTATCCAACAAATGAATTGCTTGGTCATGTCACTTTATGTAGCTTTTTGTATAATTAGGATAGTTTGCCATTAATTTGGAATATTGGTAATCATTTATTTTTAGTAATGGCCAAGACACTAAAATGAATTTGTTTTCACTTGATAGCAATTTGGCTTTTACCACGTTTATACCTCTATAGCATGAATGTCATTCTAGATGGTGTGCTGGTCTAATTTGTAGATATAACAAACAGGCATTACATATATTTTGTAAGGGTAGAATTAGGAAATAAAAAATTTGGGGCAGGTTGCAATAATGTCCCCCAAATTTAAGAAGGTAAAATATTCATGGGGTAGAAATAAAGCCTTCAGTTGATTCTAGTGAAAAAAAAAAACCTACAGAGAGATAAGGGAGATGTTAACCCTGAGAGTTTCACTCAGGACACCATAAGGGGGAGGGACTTACCATACAGCTCCCCTGTTTAGATCTGGAAAATAGGAAATTGTCGGAGTCTGAGGTAACCTTGGCAACCAACTATTTTCTCTTATGGTCTCCTTCCTGGCTTTTCTTCTTATCTCTGCATATTTAGTAGCTTCCCCTCTGAGTCCCAATATTCTATCCAAATCCCCCACCCCCAAAGCTAGTTTGATTGACTTGGCTTGTTGTCATCTTCTTTCTGGGGCAGAGACTTTTTTTTTTGGCAGTACTGGGATTGAACCCAGGGGGCATTCTACTTCTGAGCTACACCCCAGTCCTATTTTTTATTCTTTATTTTGAAACACGGTCTCACTAAGTTGCAGAGAGCCTCACTAAGTAGCTGAGATTGGCTGAGAACCTGCAATCCTCATGTCTCAGCCTCCCAAGTACTGGGATTACAAGTGTGCGCCACCACGCCCAGCCGTGGGGCAGAGACTTCTGCATGAAGCTACCTCAAGAGTCATCCACCAGCCTCTGAGCTGCCCACCCCTGATCCAGTCACTGGCCACCTCTGCAGAAGACAGCTTATCCCTGTTACTCTGAACTGTGTGCCGTGGTTGGGGAAGTTGACATTACAATGCAAATCTGGGTGACTCTGAGAAGCAGAAGGTGCAGAAAGGAGAAAGTGACTTGTACCTGAAGAGAGATTGTCTCTACCAGGAACTCCCTAAACTTGGAATGGGCCACAGACAGTGGATTCAGTGAACTTCCAGGCTCCTTCCACCTCCTCAAAGTGTGTTTTCATTTTTTTAACTACTGTTTTATTTCTTCCTAGAGGTATCTAATGAAAATCATCTTTTTACATTATTAAAATGAGCCATTAAGATAATTCTGACACAGTATAATTAGGATTTGCCTGAGGTGTCATAAACAGTAATGTTTTTGCATTAGTTTCTTAAATAAAATATATTTCATATGAGAAATATTTGTAAATTAGATTTCATTATAGCCGGTAACAATGCTGTTCAAAGAAAGGAAATAACTTACATAATGTAACTGTAATGGAGCATCAGGCTGTAACATGGGTACTTCTTTAAGATGATTGAAGATGAATATAAGAATGTTTGGAAAAAAATTTTCAAATATTAAATGATGTTCCATAGATTTCAGTTAGTGTTGAAATGCAGATATCAGATAGACTGAGTCAAGTAGGACAGATTTCAGTGATGACTTTTCTGATAGTTGTCTGAGCTAAAGTTCTCCAAAACAGCATAATTAAATCTCAGCATTCAACTTCTACTAATTTAGTAGTGTATATGTAGGAGAGAATAAAAATCATTCCATAAAATGTTGATCCTCAGCCAGGCAAGGTGGTGCATGCCTGTGATCCCAGTATTGGGGAGGCTGATACCAGAGATCATAGGTTCGAGGCCAGCTTCAGCAATTTATTGAGACCCTCAGCAACTTAGTGAGACTCTATTTCAAAATAAAAAAAATAAAATAGGGCTAGGGGTATAGCTCAGAGGTATAATGCTCCTGAGTTCAATACCCAGTACTAAAACAAACAAACAAATAAATGTTGATCCTCTATCGAACAATAGAAATTATTTACTCACACAAAATCTGAAAGCACCAGGGAGATTTCAGAATGTGCCCTTTCCACTTTTCAACATAAGAATGTGTTCACATTAAACAAAACAAAACAAAAACAAAAACCAAGTAGTGAGCAGGACAGAGTGGACCTCCCTCTAGCCTGCCCAGTGACTGTTCCCAGGAGCAGTGCATGATGGGGGAGACTAGCTTTGTTAAAATTCTAGGGCCACCATTTTTTTTTCTTTTTGGTGGTACTGGGCATTGACCCAAGGGACATTCTGCCTTTGAGCTACACCCCCAACCCTATTTTATTTTTATTGTGAAACAAGGTCTGACTAAGTTGTAAAAGGCCCTGCTAAATTGCCGAGGCTGGTTGTAAACCTGCAATCCTCCTGTCTCAGCCTCCCAAGTACTGGGATTACAGGTGTGTGCCACCATGCCTGGCTTAGGGCCACTATTTCTGAGAAGAGCAAGACTAATTTCTCTTAGTCTCAGTTTCCTTATTTATAAAGTGGGGATGATAATAGTACCCAGATCAGAGAGTTCATTCGAGGCTTAAAGCACTTCTCCGCATACCGTCTAGCTCACACAAAGTGCTGAATAATTTAGCTTCCAGGATTATTATTATCTTCATTGTTCCTTCAGGGATGGGGGCTTGGAGTTCTACTCTCCTCTACCAGAGAGCCAAAAGCATCACCAGTCCTTAGACAGTGGTGTGGCTCTGTCTTCCGGTCCTGCCCAGCCAAAGCAGAGTGAGGTCTGGCCCCTGCTTCCCCCCCCCCCCGCTTTGTTCTCCCTGTGCTGGACTCATCCTGGTGTGGCTATTTTGCTTGGATATTGCATATCACTGTACTTCTTGATCCTTAATTCCTTCCTCTTGAAAACTGGGGGACCATCTTACAGAGTTTTAAAAATTTGGACACTATTAATTTAAATTGTATCTATTTTGAAACAAATGAGTTATCAGGTTACCAAAAGAGTATAGAAAATAGATTAGAGGAATCCCTGACTTTCTTTAGAAAAACTACTGATGCCTGGGTGCCTTCCTACCTGAGAGTCTGATTCAGTTGGCCAGGGATTTTTCTGGCCTGGGTGAGGGCCAGCCATGATGTTTTTTAAAAGCTCACCCCAGGTGCTAATGTACAGGCAGGGGTAAGGAGCATTTAGCCCTCCCCAGGTCCCACTGCTAGTGTGGAGGCAGCTCTAGAACTTTGGCTTTTGCTGTTCTCACTGCAGGCTGACCTCAAGTTCTGGTTTAACAGAGGCTTTCTGGACAATCCTTTCTGTGATTTTGCTGTTTCTCATAAAAGCAAGGTATTAAATAAACACACTATTCAAGCGCTTCTGTTTGTTGGCTTCCATCTAATTAAGGTTTCATTCTTTGTAGTTCTACCTTAACCTTGTGCTTTTTCCCACCTTGCAATCATGTGTTCAGCAGCCCCTTTATTCCCAGATGCCTTCTCTTCTTGCTGCCTTCAAAACCACCTCTACAATGAAATTCCATTGCCAAGTTCCTCTCTGACATCGTCAACCTTGATCAAATACTAAGTTCTTCATTGTTTGTTCTTTTCAGCCTGTATTAGATTCTTCCCAGACATGGCCTGAGTGCTGATGTGATTGTAAAACATGGTGTATTCCCATGAAGTATTAGAATAGAATAAGATCAAGTGCCTTTTTCTTTTTTCGTTTTGATTTGTGTGCACAGTTGTTTCCTGCTATTTGGGGGCAATTCAGACTTCTGCACTGAAATGTAATTGGGATTATGTTACCTTTTTTCATTACCTGTTGCCCATAAATTGCTTTAAGTTTCTTAGACATATTGATGTCCTTGAGTACAATAATGCTTTGTTAAAATTAATCATGGAATTTCGTTTGTATTAAGTTCCCCGTGTCAATTTTAGTACAATAGTAAAATGAAATCTCAGTTTAAGAGAATTAGCTAACCCAAAACAATTTACATTGTGTGTGTTCTTTTCCTTTTCAGGAACCTTCGTGATATTCTTCCTTGGCACCGTTTCCCCTGTTTGCTGATCTTTGACCAGAGCTGCTCTCGGGTTTTGGCATCACCCTGAGAAAAGAACAGCTTCAGGAAGCCTGGAAACATCCGGGAGGCTCTCATCCCAGTGGACCTTCCACAGGTGAGCGGGGATTCATTCTCTCTTTGTCTTTAGAAGTCCAAATTAGCTGGTCTGTCTTCCAAAATCCTCTTCCTTCCAGAGTAAATAGGGGAACAAGTTACTAAAAATTCTCCATAAGTCATTGAGAGTTTTTTTTTTTGGTAAAAAAATTTTAGTACTTTATGAAGGAAATCAAATGACAATTTTGACTGAATAGGAATTTATTTGAAGTAGAACTTTGAATTATGAAGACTTACTTGAAATACATAAGCACACACACATATACACACACACCTACCTTTAAAAAAATCAGTATTTTTCTCCTCCAAGAAAAATCTTTTGGATTTAGGATCTCTGACAGCCTCAATATCTGCCTTACCCTACCTTGCAGGAATGTTTTAAGGATCAAATAATATAACTTAAGTGAAAACACTTTGTAAGGTATGGGGTATTATTTACATATATATGAAAATAATTATTATTATTCTGGAACATTTATAACCTTCCAAAATACTCTAATACTCTCGAATCTGTTTTTCCTTATAGTTTCATTCAGTTTAAGTCCAATTCAGTAAACTTTGCTAGGCTCTCAAGAAGCAAAGGTGATAAATCTTTGCCTTCAAGGAATATCTGTAAATAGATATGACTGACTTCAGTATGATTTAAGTGTATTGAGGGTACATTGGAATGGAAAAGATCTAATGTAGCCTTGCGCCAGAGCAGGCTTCCTGGAGAAGGTGGTCCCTGAAATGGCTCTTGAAAGATAAATATAGAGCCAGGTGTGGTGGAACACGCTTGTAATCCCAGTACTTGGGAGGCTGAGACAGGAAGATCGCAGGTTCACGGCCAGCCTCAGCTACTTAGTGAGACCCTCTGCAACTTAATGAGACCCTGTTTCAAAATAATGAATAAAATAGGGCTGGGGGTGTAGCTTGGAGGTGGAATGCCCGTGGGTTCAATCCTCAGTACTGAAAAAAAAAAAAAAGAAAGATAAATGTAGGCCAGAAATAGAAGTGCACACCTGTAATCCCAGTATTTGGGAGGCCAAGACAGGAGGAGCACAGGTTCAAAGCCAGCCTCACCAACTTAGCAAGGCTCTCAGCAACTTAGCAAGACCCTGTCTGAGGCCCCCATATGAACATGATACGAGGTGCGGGGCTGTTGGACCATCAGGTATGGCGTGTGTGTGCAGGGCAGGGGTGAAGCACTGAGGGGCATTGAGCTGGGAGTTATCGGTAGTTGAGATGTGCTACCCTGAAGTTAGACCAGAGAAGGAGGTGGAGGTGAGCACGGGTGAAAGAAGGGCAGATTCCTTCTGTGACCGTCTGGGGCATAGATAGGAGGGCTAGAATTTGGGTAGAAGCTGTAGAGAACAAGAGAAGTTTGAAAGAGTTAGAATACCCTGGATTTGGGGATTGACTGGGCACGGGACATGTGATTCTTGGGTTTCTGGCTTAGGTGGCTGCGAGGGTGATGATTCCATAGAGGGAATTTAGGAGGAAATCAGATGCATTTTTGGGGAGGGAAGGACTTTGAGGTATGTATGGGGCATCTAGGTAGAAATGTCCACCAGGCAGCTGGAAGTGTAAGGTAGAGGGAAGGGATGAATCAGGACTAGAAACACTGGTTTGGGAGTTACAGGTGACAAGCAGAAATCTTTTTTAAAATGCAAATTTATTTCGTACTTAAACCTTCAATATTACTCAGTCATATACTTGACACAACTTACCACATTGTGTGTGTGTGTGTCTGTGTGTGTGTGTGTGTGTGTGTGTATTACTAGGGATTGAACCTAGGGGCATTCTACCTCTGAGCTACACCTCAGCCCCATTTTATTTTTTGTTTTGAAACAGGGTCTCACTAAGTTGCTGAGACTGGCCTCCAACCTGTGATACTCTTGTCTCAGCTTCCCAAGTACTAGGATTAGAGGTGTGCACTACGGTGCCTGGCTCATTATCAGTTTCTACTTTGACGTTATTTGCTGGCTGGGTACCTGTCCTCCCAGCTCCTCGGGAGGCTGATGTGAGAACATTACCCCCACCCCGTGGAAAGCCCATGAGTTTGAGACCAGCCTGGCAGCATGGTGAGACCAAACAATATTTGCCATTTCATTTGTATGTGTGGTTATTGGTCTTCTTTCCTTGGAATGATAAATTAGGATGTTTCCTAGGGACAAATGTGGTGATTTTTTTGATAAAAGAGAATTTAAAGCAGTGTTTAAAAAAAATGGAAAATCTAAAGTTTAGTAGAGTTACAAGCCAGTGCCATTCTGGATTTTAGTTTCACAAGATTTATAGACCTTAGTCAAGAAAAGTGCTTTTCTTTCTGAAGTACAAATCTTTCTCTGTTTTGTTCATGGCTTCTTGTCAATTCCCCCGTTTCTTTGCCCTGCACAGTGTTTAGGCATTGCTTATGGAGACTGAGCAGGGTATTTCTTGCATTCTTCAGTAGGGTGATGCCACCCCACCACAGGTGTTCCCTGCATCTACCCTGACACACATGAGGGGTTTGCTGTAACAGAAGCTGCACTATTCGAGAGAAGTTCGAGACCAGCTAGACTTTTGAAGTTCATTACTCAGGGCTGTTTTTGAGGGAATGTCATGGGTAAAATTTTTAAATAAAAAAAAATACTTACAGTGGTACTACTTTGAGTTTTATTTGATCACTATGGTCTTCATTAGCTTAATGACTTTTTTTCCTTAAGACCTATTGAAAAATTACAAAATCCTCCTGTTTTATTCTTTTTTGGGTGTGTTTTGGTGGTACTGAGGATTGAACCCAGGGGCATTTTACCACTGAGTTATACCACAGCCATTTTTTTTGAAGCAGGGTCTCTCTAAGTTGCTGAGGGTCTTGCTAAGTTTCTGAGGCTGGCCTCGAACCTGCAATTCTCTTGTCTCAGCCTCCCAAGTACTGGGAATATAGATGTGTGCCACCCTGCCTGGCCTGTTTCACTTTTTATAGTTTTCTTTAATACCATCCTTCCAGGAACTTTAAAGATCAACTAACCTATTACTTTTATTTTCATACACAAAAAATTAATAGGAAGCAAAATTAAGTAATTTAGTTAATACTCAGCAGCTGGAGTCAGTGTTCTGGTGTCTTGAAACTCTGACCTTTCCATTGCATTATTTTTTCCTCTCATTCCAAATCTTTATTCAACTGTAGAATTGTTTATATGTCTTAAAATGGGGAATTGAACTGGATATACTGGTGCATGCCTGTAATCCCAGTACTTGGCAGCCTGAGACAGGAGGATCATAGTTTCAGGGCCAGCTTCAGCAACTTAGCAAGGCCCTTAGCAACTTAGAGAGACCCTGTTTCCAAATAAAAAATAAAAAAAATAGGGCTGGTGGGTGTAGCTCAGAGGTAGAATGCCCCTGGGTTCAATCCTCAGCACCATAAAAAATAAAAAAACAAACCCCTGGAAAATTGAGTTAATTAAATCAGTTCATACTGATGGCATTTGCTTTGGTTAATCACTCTAGACTCAACAAACAGATTTTGCTTAATACTTAAGGCTCTAATAAATGTTTTATTATTTTTAATTTTAATGATTTTTCAACATGGACTTTGTTTTTGGCACCCTTTATTTCTCTACAATGGTCCTACCATTAAAATGATGGATTGGAACAGAATCAAATGACCTGTGTTTAAATTCTAGTTAAAAAATAAAAAGACACTCATCAACGATTTTAAAACCAACACTTTTTTTTCTTTTCTTTTTTTTTTGATACTGGGGATTGAGCCCAGGGGCATTCTACCTCTGAGCTACACCCCCAGCCCTATTTTTTAATCTTTATTTTGAAACAGGTTCTCACTAAGTTGCAGAGGGCCTCACTAAGTAGCTGAGGCTGGCAGCGAACCCAGATCCTTCTGTCTCAGCCTCCCAAGTACTGGGATTATGAGCGTGCGCCACCACGCCTGGCTAAAACCAACACTTTTAAGCAGAAGATATTTCTGATTTGGCCAATTACACTGCAATCTGCTCTGACTTTATGTATGGGAAATGAATTTATGGAAATGAGTTGGTGTAACAGAATGACGGCATGCATGCAAGCTGTGGGTGGTCCTGAAGGCAGTGGATTGTTCTCTGAAATTCACAGACTGGTCAGTTTGCTGTGAAACCAGTGGGCTGTAAGTCGTCAGGGGGCATGTGCAAAACATGATTCACTCATCCTGACAGCTACCAGTCACGAAAGGAAAGAACACTCCCTGTTCTCTTTTTCTCTTTGTCTCTTTCTCTCGGTGTCTCCAAGTCCCCTTTTATGTCTTGCTCATATTCTCTGTGTGATAATTTGATGTGACTAAAGTACAAGGCCATGGACCATTTTTGTTTGGGAACTGGCAGTGGAAGTAGCAGGCTCTGGAGAAGGGCTGAGAGCTGTGGGGAGACATTGTCTGGTGTGTGCTTAAGGTTTGCCCTCCCCATTGCTTGGCCGCACTGGGCAGAAGGACGGTATGAGCAGGGTGAACAGACACGGAAACTACTGCAGACTGGGGACACAAGATGGGGTGATGGCTGAGAGCAGGGAGTCAGCTTTCACTCTGTGGGCTGGCTTGGTGGTGGTGGTGTCCCTGGAAGGGTCTTGTCATGGATGAAGTGCAGAACACAGCAGTACTGGGCGGCTGCCTTCAGCTCATATTCCATTCAGGTGAGTGCACAAGGACCATCATGCCAATCAAGCAACGCACAGCTTACGTTAGCTCTGGAGTTGCCACTTAAAGGTATTCAGGGTTGGAAATATCATTCAAGACCGCCCTCCTGCCCTGTGGTCAGAGCACAAGATTCTGCAAGAGGAGGGTTGTATGAAGACAACTGCAATTGGAATTGGGTGGTGACCCTTATGTCAATTCGAAGGGTGACACTTTTGACTGGGCAGTATTCCAACAGGCTCAAATCATAGTTAGCAGTAAAATGTGTTACCCTGTGCCCTTCTGTAGTGTGGGATTTTAAAAAGAAAGGGGAGAAGAAGTGCTGACACACCATGTTTTGGTGCAAATTCAATCCACCATAGAGGGCACAGACGTCACCTCAGCGATTTGTGGGCCATTTTGGTGGAGGACAATGACAACGGATGTTTCATCAGATAATGTCCTGCTGCATCTGGATTTTCACTCTCCACTGCCTTTTGTTGTTTGGGTGCTCTGGAAATTATTCTCAATTCAGGTTTATTATTAACTTTTGAACCCCAGCTACTGCATGGATGCCTTTCTGCTCGTGTTAAAATGGGAGTGGCAAGTAGAGACTTTATTTTTGCATTGGAGGATGGAAGAGCAAGGCAGCATAATATGAATTAATGACGCCTCACATTTTCCTGTAATGTAAGCTGGATTCATTATCCCCTGGGGATCTACTTCAAATTCATGCCCTAATAAACCCTTCTTGCTAGCTGTTGACATTCTAGCTTTTTAAAGCTTCTATATGGTGGATAGACAATAAATAATAAATATTTTATCTTAAACTTTAAAAACACTTTTGATTGTTCTCATTAAAGATGGAAAAAATACAACAGAATTTCCTCTCTGTGATCAATAGTTGAAGTATTAGTGCTATTTGTTTCAGGCAAGAACCATCCTGAGGCAATTATATCTTCTAATGTGGTTTGGAAAATGAAATCTATAAGGAGAGACTTAGAATTACAAAAAATGACTGAGGATGCAGAACAACTAACATGGTTTAAATTCACCCAGTGTCATACCTTTCATTTAGAGGACAGATAGATTATTATTGAGAGGACTATTCAGAAATGGCAGTATCCACTTCAGTAATAATTACCTGTTTATCATATTTCAAATTATTGTCTCCTCCTTTGTTTCCCCTCTTTACTATCAGGGTTTTCATATTTTATTTAGAGTCATCATATTAATATGTGTACATCACATAGAGAATATGACAGAAAAGAGACAAAGAGAGAAAGAGGCAAGGAGAGAGACTGAAGAGGGAGAGAGATTCCTCACATCCTAAACATAAATCAAAGCAGTATTTGAAGTTCTTTCTCCTTTCAATCCTATGTCTTTGATTTCTTTGGCATTAAAGCTGAATGATCTACAACTTACAAACCCATAAAGCAGTCACAGAACCATATCCTAAGCCCAGTCACTATAGTAGAGCTGTTGTGCACCACCCAGATCCCTCAGGGGCCCTGGACTGAGGCGTCTTTACCCAGCTTCTGGGGTTGTTGATAGCTGATAGTCTGCAGCTGGAGATTGTCCTCACCTTCAGCTAAAGAGAGCTGCCTCACCCAGTCTGCCCAGGGCAGCTTGCATTCAGCGACTGGTGGATTTGGGGATACAAAGGCCCTTGCCCCAATTCATGACAATGGATATGACCTGAAGGGTCTGCTGAGGCTTTTGTTGTGACTGTACTACAGTCCTCCCACTGCCATGTCTTGCTTTGTGCACTCCCCCCAGGTGCTGAGCCCAGAGCCTTTACCAGTATTGTCTCACAGTCTGGTTCCAGGGAAACCTGACCTGCAGCAGTCCCCATACTTGGACCATATTGTGCATGTGTGTGTAAGTATGTGATTAGGTATAGAACTGTGATGAGGTACTGGCTCTGGAATCATAATCAAAATCTATGACAATATAGCCCAGGCCCTTCCTGTAAAATAAATGGGGATAATAATACTTAGTCGTTGATAGCAAAGTATTCAGTGCCTGATGCATAAGAAATTTTTATTACATTAAAGCCATTATTATAATTACCAGTAATTGCCTATAAATACTTCATGAACAGAGCTCTAGTTCTGACCAATCTATTACAGCACAGAACACATTTTAGTGTCATTTTATTACAATATTTAATTCAGTTGAGTATGGTGCTTAATAAAAGGTGCATCATCTGCAATTTTATATAATTTTTCTATACTGTTAGTCCCCTTTAATAAAAGTATGTGGAGAAATTAGACTGGGTTCCAAACAGAACCTAAGGTGATTAAAAGCATGAAAAGGAATTCTTATAAAAGTAAAAAGGCCTGGGATGGTTTAAGATAAGGAAATTGAGGTATAACTTGCCTTCTATCTGAAAGTCAGTGGAGGCCTTTTGTGAGGAGCAGATAGGACATGCTTTTGTGTTCACAGAGGATAGAACAAGAGAAATGGGCATAAATTAAAGGAAGAAAATATTTGGGTTTGTATCAAGGGGATTTCTCTGCTCTTAACAATAAGACACTGGGAGTAACTTGTGGAATATACACTTCTAAAAATCTTTTATTTGTATTTTTCAGTACTGGAGATTGAACCCAGGGCATTCTATCTCTGAGCTACAGCTCCAGTCCTATTTCTTTTCTTTTTTTTTTTTTTTAATTTTGAAGCAGGGTCTTGCTAAGTTGCTGAGGATAGCCTTGAACCTGTGATCCTCTTGCTCAGCCTCCCAAGTACTGAGATTATAGGTGTGCAACACCATGCCTGGCCCTAAAAATCTTTTTAAAAACCCAACAAGACAATTTTAAGTCTTGAGTGACTGAGAGGCTTTCCAGGGAATCTAAGGAGAATTCCAAGCTCTATGATTCTGCAATTTCAGGACTGATGCTTTCCTAGAAACTCAAACACATGTGTTTTGTTTTGCACATGGCATAAAATAACTATTATTATCTACAGTCATTTTTCTCTGTAACTAAATGTCTTATAGTATCTTTGTGTCTAAATACACCTTGTATATGCTTTTCTGAAAATCTAACAAATATTTTTTCATTGAATAGATGTCTTTATGTGCATTTAAAAAACTTCTAGATATTATCATAGTTTTTAATTTTGCTATTTGCTATCTCTTTATAGTCTACATAAAAATAAATTAAAGCCTGCCATCCTGAATCATTTATTTGTACCCAGTGTGAGCTCTTCCCTGACTTAGATCTTGTGTGATGACGTTGCTAAATAACTGATGAATATTACTATGAAGGGCTTTGGAACAACAGCAGGAAGTCTGGAACTTTGGGGAACAAATTATTTTTCAATCGATTAATTGCTTAGAGATAAGATTAAAGAATGGATAGGGAACTAGGTTTTTAGACTAAATACTCTTTTAATACAATAGTGTCAGGAGAAAGAGGAAGGCACTAAGAAGTTTCTAAATTGTCTCCTCAAGTGGTAGCCGGCAGAGACAGCCTGATGTAGATAGAAGAGTGCCAGGCTGGAAGCCAATGCCTGGCTGGTCCTGCTGCAGCCCTGGATGAGCCATCCTTCCTTCATAAAACCATGTCTCTCCAAGTCTCCTTTGCATTTTGAGTTCCTGTATCCCAGCGTAGATGCTTATTACAGCACAGTGGACTTCTTTCAAAGAAACCTAGCCCAACTGAGCCCTTACCCCAACCAGTGCAGCCTCAGCGCCCATCACAATGGGACCTAACAATGGCAGGTCTTAAGATTTCATTTGATTAAATGGCTCGACTGCTAGAAAAATAAGTTTTAAAGATACTCATACTGATTACCATACCTTCAACATTCTCCCCAATATAATCTATTAAGATACCCAATTTCATTCTTTCTGTTACCATTAAGCTAAATTTCTTCAAGTGGCTCTTTATCCCATGGAATAAAGTACAAAGTCTGGTCTTTTCCAGGACTCTTTCCTAATTATGGGGTTTATCTGACACATCAGTGGAGCGGGATTCAGTGTTATACAGAATTATCTTAATCTAGGTATTAATACAGTGCTGGACACTGCACGCAATCACAAATACCCAATTCATTTGAGCTTCATCTCTGGGATTTTGTTCAGCATTGGCTTTGCCCTTAATCTAAGCTACCTAAGCCATTCTCTTCCTTTTGAGCTCCCCTCAAAGCACATGCTTTTTCTCTATGACACTTCCTTGCTTATTCTAGCCCATGTTGTTCTGTCCCATCTCTGGAATTCTCTGCCGTGGTTGGGCATTTGTCCTGGCCTGCTTTGCACCTAGCCAGTTGACAATGGTGTTGTGCAGATTGTGGAAGCACCAAGTGTTATGATCACACCTGAGGCATCAGAGAGCACTGCAGCAGTCACGGTGACACCCGTCCCTGCTCACGAAATATGTCCCAAGTGCACATTGTCAGCCTAAGGTATGCATTGAGACAGGAAGGTAAACGTATTTGGGGAATAAATTTCAACAACATGGATGGAAATAAAGTGATCTGTACCTCCTATCTCCTTAAGTAGCAACACATTGGAAGGCAAAGCTCTTGCTTATGACCAGGTGATACCAGCTGAAGTCCAGTTCTGCCCCTCACCGTGGGCCCTTCAGCAAGTCATTTATCCTTTATCATCTTTCTAATGATGGGTATGACACTGCTATTCTTTGTTCTTTGCAGCTCACAAAGAACTTTGGCATGTTGTTTAATTTCAGCCTCACAGTGGTCTATGAGGTAACTAGGGCAAGCTGGGCTGGGGGTGTAGCTCAGAGGTAGAATGCCTCTGGGCTCAATCCTCAGTACCAAAAAAAAAAAAAAAGATAAGAATCTCAGATTGCACCCTACATGTCTTGAATCAGAATGTGTATTTTTAATAAGATGCCCAGGAATTCATGTATACTTTTAAAGTTGGAGAAGTGCTGTAATCTAAGGACCGTTTAAGCCTCTGAGGCACAAACATGAAAGGTTTCCTTTTTCTTTTTATTCCTATCACTGCTTTCAAATCCCTTCTGTCAAATCACCTTTGCTTTGAATAGGTCTCTTGCTGTTCTGATAGATTTCTAGTCACATTCAGGTTTCAAAGTTTAAATACGATCTAGTTCATTTTAAAACTTCAAACTCATGTGTAAATAAAAGCTTTCCTCTCCCCCAGCCCAGCTTGTGTGCTTCAACCATTTTTTTTGCCTCTTCATCAACTCAATCTTAAAGCAAATGCACCACTTCTAAGCCCTGACCCTTAATAGTATAATCATGATGTTGCTCATTTTTCAGAATAAGGAATTCATTGGGCCCACTCAGACTTCAGTGAAACTCAGAAGTAAAAACCCAGCATACATACCCAACTTAAAACAAGGAAGGATCTTTGTCCTTATTCATTATATATCACCAGTCTAATTCACTCAGGGGCAGTGCAGTCATCTTTGCCATAAACCAAAGTGGATGAAGTATAAATGACTGCACTTCATTAAAAATAGATGTTTCATGTGCTCTTTGTTCTTGATTTTTATTTGAATTTCTCAATCTTCTTTGGCTAGGAAAACAAGAGTTAGATCTATTCCCTGGGAGCCAAATGGCTGCCCTTGGCAGTTCAAGATGGGACTTCATCCAAGCCCACGGGTTCTGTTCCTTTGTATTGCTGGGGAGTGTATCTGCCAGTCCCTGCTGTATGTGGTACCGGACATCTAACTAGCTGCCCAACAAAATGAAAAGTTTCACTTTAGCTCTCCTGAGGTCTCCTCCATGTCTTGTTTGTTTTCACTTTAACATGATAAGAAAAGGCAGCTTTTGTCTTTATTTCTGGTTAGCCACCTTCATGAATATTCATCAGCAAGTTCCCCTTCCAGCTCCTATGTTGTAATTTGTTATTTTGAAATAAAATCTGAAGTGAAAAATAACTCCCAGTTCTCACTTTAATCTTTATTTTGTAGATCCCGAGCCAGACAAGGCCATTCTCCTAGGCTGCATCATTTTGAGAAGGCACAGGCTGAGTGTGTGAGTGAGAGTGTGTGAGTGAGAGAGAGAGAGAGAGAGAGAGAGAGAGAGAGAGAGTGTGTGTGTGTGTGTGTGTGTGTGTGTGTGTGTGTTGCAACTTGCAGCTCCGTAGATGGGACAGGAGTGGAAGGAACCTTTCCAGAGCAGGGACAGTATGCTGGTCACTCTTTATTTATTTTTTTGGTAGTAGGGATTGAACTCAGGGTCATTCTATCATTGAGCTACACTCCCAGCTCTATTTTTTTATTCTTTATTTTGAAACAGGATCTCACTAAGTTACGGAGAGCCTCACTAAGTAGATGAGGCTGGCCGCGAACCCGTGATCCTCCTGTCTCAGCCTCTCAAGTACCAACATTACAAACGTGCACCACCACATCCTGCTTGTATTTTGAAACAGGATCTCACTAAATTGTTGAGGGTCTCGCTAAGTTGCTGAGGCTGGCCTCAAACCTGTGGTCTTCCTGTCTCAGCTTCTCAAGTACCAGGATTACAAGCGTGCACCACCATGCCTGGCTGCTGGGCACTACTTCTACTGTCTCACTGTATCTTCACCACAGCGCTGTGAGGCCAGTATGGTTATGTCCATCTTACAAGCTTGGGGAAAGTTAGCGATTTGCTCTGACTCACAAGCTAGTAAAATGAAGGAAGGGGAGCAGGTGACGAGAGATGTTATTGGAAAGTGCATGTTCCACGATGCTCTTCTGTTGTTTTATAGAAATTGATAATGGGCAATTTGGAGATAACTATCTTTATGGAGTTGATTTGTTTTATTTTTTAATTTTGTTATATTAAGTTATTAAGAAAAATGTTACTAAACCTTAAGCCTGACACTCTGGCTTTGCTTAGACCTGAGGCTCAGCACTAGTACTCACATGCCAGGGGGCAGACCCAGTATCTGTATGAATTGCCCTTTCAGTCAGGTTTTTGTACAGTTGATACTACCAACTCTACCATAATCTGCTTGTAAATCTGCTTCTCACTTTCAAAAAAGCTCTCCTTTCTAGAAATGCATTCCTCCTCCCGCCCTCTGGAAAGCAAAACAGATGCAGGTTTGAAGGGACCCTGTGGGTTCACTTCCACACAATTAGCAGTTTCTGTGCTCCCTTCAGGGCCATGGATGCTTCCAGAATGTCAGCAGGAACCTCACACTCTAATGCCTGTATTTCTAAACCTGATAGTCAGGCAGCTGATCTCTTTGTATTGTGAGTCTGTTTCTTGATTGCTGCATAAAGTTCCTTTCGTTGCTGGGCGTGGTGGTGCATCCCTGTAATCCCAGTACTTGGGAGGCTGAGAGAGGAGGATTGCAGGTTCAAGGACAGCCTGGACAACTTAGTGAGACCCTCAGCAACTTGGCTAGGCCCTGTTTAAAAAATAAATAAATAAATAAATAAAAAGGACTGTGGATGTAGCTTGGAGGTATAATGCCCCTGGGTTAAATCCCCAGTAACCACTACCTCCCCGCCAAAAAATTCCTTTTGTGTTTCTCCTTAGTTAGCTTGGTGGCTGTAGACAGACAAACCTTGGGTACTTTTCTGTCTTGAATAGGGGTGGAATTGCCCTGAAGTAAAACAAGCCAGAAGTAAGTCTTTACCAGCCTCTTAAATTTTTTACTGAGATTTTAAACACCATTTGCCTTTTTTTTTGAAGGCCCTCTTCTGGAACCCAGTAACACTAATAGTTGTCTTTTATCTTTCAGGCAAGTGGTAACTAGACTTCCTCTGCAATTTACCAAGTGATGTAGGATATGTGATTAAAAATAGAAAAGAGAAGCTAAGGACAAGAGTATTTTTAAGCAGTAATGATTTCCCCCCCCTGAGTATTAACGTAATACATGCTCATTGAAAGCAATTTTAAAAATGAAGAAAAATGTGATGAGAATAAAGATAACAGGCAAATGTTTGGTAGCTTTTTGATGTTTATTTCTCATTACTACACGCACATGTATTTATCTTTTTGTAAAGTTTAGATGACATTAATCCTTGGAATATTAATACCAAGCACGTTTCTCTCTTTTAATTCTTTCTTTTATTTTCAAAATGGAATATTATATATATACAAAAGAGAGAGAGAGAGAATAACCATGTACTCAGGAACATTTATTATGGAGATAGATTGCCTATATTCTGATCTTGGATTTGCCATTTGCTATTTCTCGAACATTGGGCAAATTACTTAGTCTTTCTGTGCCTAAGTTCCCCATATATAAAATGTGATAAAATGGTATATCACTCACTATTGTTAAAATTAAGTAGTAAAGTATTAGCCATTATTTTTAAATAAATTCTATTTATTCACTGCATTGTCTTGTCTGGCTACTTGGGACTTTGTCTTTGGCATTCTGAAATTTCACTGTATTATATGTCTACGTGTGTGTGTGTGTGTGTGTTTGTGTGTGTGTGTGTGTTCCTACTTACTATTTTTTTACTGCTTCCTAAATCTGGGAATTTGTGTATTTCATCCATTATAAAAAGCTCTTAGATATTATATCTTCACATATTCTTTTCCTTACTTTCACTATTGTCTCTTTCTAGAGTTCCGATTATATATTAGTCCTTTATTTTTATTATTCATGCCTCTAAACCTTTTTATCTTTTTAAATATATTTTCATTTTTTGGGGGGTCTTTTTGTAGTCTGGTAATTTCTTTAACTTTAGATTATAGTTTCCTAATTTATTCTTTTTACCTGTGTCTTATTAGCTATTTGACCTATCCAATAATTCCTTTTCACTTATATCATATTTTTGTTTTCAGGAAGTTGTTTGGTTCCTTTTAAATCTTCATTTTTCATAATTGTATGTTCTTGGCTTCTGTATTCAACTCCTTTGGTAATCTTTTTTAATAGAAGAAAAGTTATATTTTGATTCCAGTAATTCCAATGTATGAAGTCTTGGCAGGTCTATATAGTGCGCTCTGCTGACTCTCACTCATGGTGTCTTGCTTTTTTATGTAATTAAAAAAAACTATGAAATAATATCATTGGGATTTTATCTGTGGGAATTCTGTAAGGTCTGATTAGAGGGTTCATTCCTCCATAGAGGATTTAGGTTTGTTTCTAAGGAAAATAAATTGATTTGTTGACTTTGGATTGTGGGGGGTGGGAAGGTGGACAGGGGAGAAGGGTTCATGTCAAGAGTACAAATTTGGACCTAAAACCCAAAAGAGGAGCATGACTTCTGATTACAGATCATCAAAGAGACATTTTATATTTCATTCAATATAAAATTCAAGAGGATTGGTTGCTTTGCCCTCCATTTGTAGGGTGAGCTTTCTTCCTGCTTCACCTATAGCCCTTGAGGATCTAGGCTTCATGCGGTTGCCCCATCCTGATGTAGTTCTAAAACCTTTTTTCCCAATACCTCTTCCCCACCCCCAGCTTCCCAGAGGCTGTTAAAACCTAAAATCTCTAGGTTATTAGCAATGGGGGGGGGAAAGTACTGTAAAGTAATTATTGATTTTGGTTCTGTCTTAACCTTTTTGCATTAATGGTTTCCCTTTACTATTGTCCTCTGAAATTTCCTATTAAATTACTTATAGCTCAGCAGTTTTTTATAAGTAGGTTTTCTATACTTTGTCCAGAATATTTAGGCATTTCATTGGGTTTTGGAATATGTGGTCTGTTATTTTGCTAGAAAGGGAAATTCTGAGCCAGGCATGGTGGCGCACACTTGTAATTACAGTACTTTGGGAGGCGGAGACCGGAGGATCCAGGTTCGCGGCCAGCCTCAGCTCTCTCTCCCTCTCTCTCTCTCTCTCTCTCTCTCTCTCTCTCTCTCTCTACTTAGTGAGGCCCTCCGCAACTTCGTGAGACCCGGTCTCAGAATAAAGTATAAAAAATAGGGCTGGGGGTGTAGCATGGAGGTAGAATGCCCCTGGGTTCAATCCCCAGTACCGCAAAAAAAGAAAGGGAAATTCTGAGCAATATGATGCTACCAGTTTTCAGCAAGATTGGAAACAGTTTTGCTCTGATGTTGGTAAGTAATGAGAGGAGATGTCATGCTGGCCCTGGGGTGCACTGAAGGACATTAGTATTCCCATCCATCCAAGGTCCTTCCAACTTATTGAGTATCCAGAAATAAGGAGGGATAAGGCATTAATAATACTGTGATACTCCTAAGATTGCTTTACTTTGTGAAATGTCTCCATTTTCTTAATTTGGTCTTTCCCATTTTAACTGGCATTATCTACTCTCAATTTAATAATTTCCCAAAGGAAATTCAGTGTTCTCCTTGAGAATATTTATGCTGAGGTTCATTGACACTCATCTCTGACATCTTTTAATTATTGTTTTCATATGTCTTTCTGTTCACAAGACTGTAAACCAGGTTCCCAAGTGTAAAAGTGCTATAGCTGTCTGGGATTTGTTTTGTTTGCTAAGTAGGTTTGTTGTTGTTGTTTTGTTTTTTGTCCTGGCTAAAAATATCCTGATGTACAAATTTTGTTTGAGAATACAATATACAGACATGTTCCATTCACTTCCTATGAGTCTTGTTGTGTTAATGGTCTGTTTTCAATGCCATTTACAGTGCTAGTGAGAAAGTCCACAAACTTTCACCTATGAGATTCTCTAGCTATGCTGTTTTGGAAAGAGTTGCTCAAAAGTAGTTTTGATGAAACTACAGATTTTTGCTAGTGTTTAGGACAAAATATAGAAAGAAGTTAGGATGGTCTTCTCACCAGTTTCCCAATACTGACCTTGCCTAATATTCATTTTCAACTGGGCCTTAATGGGAGAGAGATAGGAAAGGAAAATAAGGCAGTCAGTCCCAGCGTGGTTTACACAATTCCTCAGTGGACTGAGCTGCCAGAAGTTTTAAAGTGCCAGAATAACAGGTACTCCATCTTTCCAGTGTAGCTGCTTACAGTCATACATCTAAGGTACCGGCCCACACTCCTCCTGCATGTGACAAAACCAGCCTTGACTAACTTGAAGGAAAGGCAGTTTATTAGGAGTCCACAAGGAGAGCTCAGAACTGTGGAACTGACTGGAATATGGGCAGGAACCAGCAAGATGGAAGCAGGGAAAACCAGTATTATCTTGCAGCAGAGACAACCTGGTCAGGGGAATTGGGATCAAGTGGATGAGCCCCAGCCTTTTCATTCTCTTAGGCACTCTGTTCTATATTTGAATCCCAGGCAGCTATTTGTTTGATCAAGCCAGATTGGATGGAAAAGGTCAGAGAAATTAATTTGGAGCCCCTTCAGATTATATGCAAAGTTGAAGTAACTCCCAGAAAGAAATTTGTGGTGTGCTTAGAAGCAAGGCATGGTTTTTAGGCAACCCACATTGTCAGCCATCTACCTCAGGCTAACTGTTTGAGTGCTGGAACATTTCAGGCAATATCGGTTTAATATCATATAAGACTAGCTGTTTATCACACATCCAGTTATGCAATGCAGTCACATCTAAATGTCCCTGGGCTTAAATTAGTAATTTCAGATATGTTTTCTCCTCCTCTTATTTCTTTAAACTTTTATCCATCTCAGTTCACACTATTTCCTGGACAAAATATTGGAAGATGATAGTCTTTAAACATTACATGTTGCCAGGCGTGGTAGTGCACCCTTGTAATCCCAGTACTTGGGAGGCTGAGACAGGAGGATAGCAGGTTCAAAGCCAACCTCACCAACTTAGTGAGGCTTTCAGTAACTTGGAGAGACCTTGTTTCCAAATGAGAAATAAAATAGGTCTGGGGGTGTAGCTTGGAGGTAGAAGGCCCCTGGGTTCCATTCCCAGTACTGAAAATAAAACAAAACAAAACATTATATGTTTATGTATACCAAAAGCAATAGAAAAATTTGTTTACGGGACAGTGGAATAAAGAATCTATTAAGCATATTATTTTTAAGGAATCAACTACCTTTGCTGTTCTTGCTTTGCCTATGTGTCAGATCAACATAGGGCTCAAGACAAGCTAGGGTTTGGTTAGAAAGTTTGAAATGTCTCCAGAGAAAGTTTTTATAGCTATCCCATTATTTATCTCTTGTGCATTTTTTTTCTGTAGAAAGGGTTTTCTGTTGGAATAGATAAAAGTAGTGGACTTAATGAGTATCTTCAAAATTAGGATTCTTTACTCAAGCCATAGTCTGACCAATTTTAAACCAAAAGAGATCATACCATCAGTAAATGTGCCAACATTAATAGTAAACCTTTAATTTGAGTCCATCCCATGGAAGAATGCCTTGATTCTTAGAAGTTGTGACAAATCCTCTCTTGGGAAGCTTTTAAAATTGGATATTAATTATTTTGGGGGGAAAGAATGGTGTTTTAGGTACAGATTCCATTCATTCATTCATTCATTCATTCATCCAGCACTCAGATGCTGAACACCTATGTGTTTTGTACTGTACCTGGACATTGTGGTCACTACCCAAGGGTAGCTCCTGGTCTACCAGGAGGAGGCACATAAACAACTGTGTGTACTGCCAGCTAGTGGTCCTTGGTCAGAGTCAGAGGACTTGTTTTATCTGTACTGAAAATGAGCTAAATCAACACAGGCAGTCTGGGCTATGTGGCCAGGCTCCCTGCCTTCCACTGGTGTTATAAATAATATGTTTAATTCCTGACATCTGCACCTCTCCATGCCCCGATTTCCAATAAATATTCTATATCTAAAGCTGAAAATTTTTCATTCTTGGTAATGGAACAAAACAGGAAGATATCTCCTGCCTAAGAGTACTGTTGAGCAGAAAACTCGTTGTTTGTAGTGTTTTTTGAGCCCACAGACATCTTTTTTGAGGTCTCTGTAATTGTTGACCCTGAGCTTATACACACCCACTCTGTGCTCTGATTTCTACTTCTATTATGGGACCTATTTCACCACATGGTATCTTTTTGCTTATGAGCTCACCTGTCATTGATAGCAAGGAATTTATTTCATCTTTATAATTCCACTGTGTAGCAAAAGCATCCCACATGTAGCTCAATAAATGTCTGTTGAACTGAAATGTCAGGTGTAGTGGCACATGCCTCTTGTCCCAGCTCCTCGTGAGGCAGGAGGATCATTTGAGGCCCATAGAGTGAGATTTTGTCTAAAAAAATAGTCACTTGGCAGTTTGGATTCCATGTCTTTATACATGTTTACTATCTACTACTCTAATTTGAGCAAATTCAGATAAAAAGAAGCTTCATTAAGAGAGCACTCCATAATAAATTCAGATGACATGTTGCTTGCTCGGGGGACAGAAGACTGATGACAATATTCAGGTGGTGTCTTCCTCTTGCTCCAGATATCCCTGCATTAAAAACTGAGGTGCCTTGCTTGGGATTTTTTGAGATGGTAATTTGGTCATTGGGATGATTATACCATACCAAACTATTTGCAGCAAACTGAGCAGACACACTCGATTTTAGTCAGCTATCAGTTGCTCCTTGTCAAGTCACATTTAATGAAAGTGACTGAAATTTCGTTCAGACTAGATTCTCTGAAAAAAAAGTGGCATCAAGTATTTTGTCATATACCTGTTGACCGTTTCTGCGTGGACCTGTTCCACTGAGGTGCTTTCTTCTGGCTTCAGAGCCCTAATTACTAATCACGGAGACTTCTTATTCTTGACCTATGTACTTTTCAAGAATAGCCTCTAAGTACTAAGCATTGGATTATGTCAGTAAGAGGTTTTTCCTTTTCTCTAATATGCGCTCCAAATACTGGCTCTCTGCTCTACCTGGACATGGCTACATGAAGCAGCTCTCTGTCTCTCTGGTCTGGGTATTTTGCTTCTTACTTCTGTTTGGTGGCCACGTTTCCTTCTGCTGGCATAACTGTTCTTTCACACTATTGATGGGAAGGACATTTTAAAATATGTTTGACAAAAAGAAGGACTGTCTTAAAATCAGAGCTAACATGTATTCCCTATTTAGAATAAATGTGGTTGCCATGGCATTTCTCACATAAACATCACTAAATACCCAACCCTATAGTAACTTAGGAAGCTATCAATCACCTCCAGTCCACAGGCATGTGGCCTACCCACTTGCATCCCAGTAATAACCTTAGAGTTCACAAATCTTGCTTTCATGTTCTTCTCTGAGGCAGGCTGTGTTGCCTAAGGATAAATAGGGCTGTTGCATGAGCAATGGCTCCTTTGCCCTCCCAGTGCAGGATTTGCTCTTACAACACTAGCATCCTGGCAACTACAGCTGATTTTCATTTGTCGCTTTCCACCTTGCTGGCCCCATGCTTTAGCATCAGCCTGTGCAATTAACTAGAAATTTACCCTACTAACACGTTTTTAAGTGGACAATACAGTGTTGACAGTGCCATCCAGCATATCCCTACGAACTTATTTATCTTGCTTATCTGAAACTTTATGCCCATTGATTAGTAACTCCCTATTCCCTTCTTTCCCTAGCCCATGGCAGTCACCATTCTACTCTTTGATTCTATAAATTTGATTCTTTTAGATAATTCTCGTAAGTAGAATCATGCAGAATTTATTCTTCTGTGACTGGTTTATTTCCTTTAGCAGAATGATCTCCAAGTTTATCCGTGTAGTCACATAAGGCAGAATTTCTTTCTTTTGTATATGTGTGTGGTATGGGGGGTTGAACCCAGTGGTATTCTACTACTGAGCTGTACCCCCAGCCCTATTTTATTTTTTATTTTGAAACAGGGTCTCACTAATTTACTGTACACTGGCCTTGAACATGCAATCCTCCTGTCTCAGCTTCCCAAGTACTGGGATTACAGGTGTGTACCACTGCACCCAACTTCCTCCTTTTTTTAAGGTTGAATAATATTCTACTGTATGTGTGTACAGGTTGAGCATTCTTAATCTGATAATCTGGAATGCTACAAAATTAAAAAAGTTTAGAGTGCCAACATGATGCCATAATTGGAAAATTTTATACCTAACCTCATGTGATAGGTTGAAGTCAAAACACAGGAGCACTAAAAAATTGTATAAAATTACCTTTAAGGTATTTGTATAAGATATATATGAAACATAAATATTATGTTTAGACTTGGGTCCTATCTCCAAGATATCTCATTATGTATATGCACATATTTTAAAATCTGAATAAATCTGAAATACTTCTGGTCCCAAGAGTTTTAAGTAAGGGGTACTAAACCTGTACCACATTTTTTTTATCCATTCATCTATCTGAAGACATTTAGATTCTTTCCACATATCCAGTGCTGCACCAAACATAGGAATGCTAAAATCTCTTTAAGATTCTGATTTCAATATTCTGGATACATACCCAGAAGTGGGATTGCTGGATCATATGGTAGTTCTACTTTTAATTTTTTGAGGACTCTCCATACCATTTTCTTTTTTTTATTTTTATTTTTTTGCGATACTGGAGATTGAAGCCAGGGGCATCCTACCTCTGAGCTACACCCCCAGCCCTATTTTTTATTCTTTATTTTGAAACAGGGTCTCACTAAGTTGCAGAGGGCCTCACTAAGTAGCTGAGGCTGGCCTCGAACCTGCGATCCTCCGGTCTCAGCCTCTCAAGTACTAGGATTACAAGCGCATGCCACCATGCCCGGCTCTCTCCATACCATTTTCTATAGTGGCTGTAGCATTTTGCATTCCCACCAATAGGGTGCAAAAGTTTCCATTTCTCTGCATCCTTGCTGACACCTATTGTTTCTCTTGATGGTGGTGCTGTTTGTAACAGCCATTCTTCCTGGTGTGAGGTGATATCTCATTGTGGTTTTGATTTGCATTTCCCTGATGACTAGTGCTGTTGAACAATTTTTTTCATATACTATCAACTGTATTTTTTCTTTGGAGAAATGTCTGCTCAAGACCCTTAGCCCATTTTAAAATCAGATTATTTGTTTTTGCTATTGAGTTTTAGGAGATACTTATATATTTTCAAGATTAGCCCCTTATTAGATATATGTTTTGCAAATATTTTCTCCTATACCATAGGTTGCCTTTTTCGCTGTATTGCTTACTTAATCTGCTGCAAAGATTTTTAGTTTGATAAAGTCCCATGTCTTAATTTTGTTTTGTTGCCTGTGCTTTTGGTACACATCATCTTCCTGGAGACAGCCCTAAAGATACTTCTCTAAGAAATCATTACAGGACTATTGTCACGCAAATTGTTCCCTATGTGTCTTACTAGGAGTTTTGCTTTAAAACTCCTAGGTCTTACTTTTAAGTATTTAATTATTCAAGACTCCAGGTTGTACTCTTTAAGTCTTTAGTCCATTTTGAATTGATGTTTGTGTACGGCATAGGGTTCAGTTTCATTCTTCGATTCATAGATATCCACATTTCTCAGCACCATCAGTGGAGAGACATTCTTGATCTGTAGTGCATTCTTTGTACCCTTGATCAGTTGGTCAGATATGTGTGTATTTAATTCTAGGCTTTCTGTTCTGTTCCATTGACTTGTATGTCTATCTTTATGCCAGCACCGTACTATTTTGACTACTGTGGCTTTCTAATATATTTTGAAGTTAGGAAATGTGATTCCTGCAGCTTTTTTCTTTCTCAAGATTGATTTGGCAATTTGTGGTCTTTTGTAGGTCCATAGGAATTTTAGAATGATTTCTCCTATTTCTGTAAGCAAATGCCAGTAGGATTGTAATAAGAGGTGCATTGAATCTGTACATCACTTTGGGCAATATTAACAAATTCTTTCAAGGAGTGAGACTAGTTAGCACATTCAAACTGATTTATAGTACTTTTGCTAACTTGGTTGTTTCCTTGGCCCTGAATGCCTTTTCTTTTTCCCAATTCAGAACTAGCCACTCTTTTGTGTGTGTGTGGCACTGGGGATTGAACCCAGGGGCATTCTACCTCTGAGCTATACCCCCAGCCCTATTTTATTTTATTTTTTTTATTTTGAAACAGGGTTTCACCAGGTTGATGAGAGTCTCACTACTTGCTGAGGCTGTCCTCGAGCCGGCGATCCTCCTGTCTTAATCTCTCAACTACTGGGATTACAAGTGTGCGCCACCACGCCCGGCTAGAATTAGCCACTCTTTGAGTAGCATCTCCAAAGTGCATGGCTTTTATCAGAGCACTAACCCCATGCCATCTGTGTAACTGTTACTTACGTTGATGGAGCTTGGACTGCAGCTGAATAAGCTTCTGGAACGAGGGGTGGTCCTTATCAACGTGTATCTGTAAAGTGCCTTTTACCTAGGGATGTTAAATAGCTATTAATAATTCAACTTACAAAAATACATTTACTTAGCCCAAACATTTGAGACCATTTTTATAGCATCACGTTCCCTTGAATCTACAGGCTGTCCCTCAGGACAGCCATGGAGACACTTATGTGCATTCGTGTGCCTCAGAGCTCTGGCACCTGCAGTGCCCACTGGCTGGCCATGTGGCTGTTCTGCCTGTCAGTCATGTACATCACTTTGTGGAATAGCAAACTTGTTGTTTTTCTTGAATGTCAGGGACTGAGTGCTGTTAGATGGTCTAGGGCCTCGTCACCTCAGTCTCCCTCCATGGCCTGTCTCAGAACAAGGAGCAAAGGCAGTAGCGAAGGAAGTTGCACTCTGTGGTTTAAAGCTGGGCTTGTGCTGATAAACTAGTGCAGAAGTCTCTGTGATCATCTTGCTTCAGATTTTATCACCAGAGAATCCTGAGAATATTACTCATGCAGGTCACGTAAAAGCAAGACAGGACTAGGGTCTTCAGGAACTAGTCCAGAGTCAACTCCCCTCCAACTCCTGGCAAGTCCTGGCTCAGTTTACCCCTTCTGCCACATGCATTAACAGAAGAAAAGGAGAGAAGGAGAGAGAGACAGCTAGAGAGAGAGAGAGAGAGAGAGAGAGAACACAAGAGTGAGCAAGCCTGAGCATTAAGACAGTGCAGGCTGTATGCTTGGTTTTTTGTTTGTTTGTTTGTTTGTTTGTTTTGTTTTAGTACTGGGGATTGAATCCACAGGGATTCTACCTCCAAGCTACACCCTCAAACCTGTTTGCTTTTTTATTTTGAAACAGTGTCTTGCTAAATTGCCAAAGGTCTCTCTAAGTTGCTGAGGCTGGCCTCAAACCTGCAATCCTCTTGTCTCAGCCTCTCAAGTACTGGGATTACTGGTGTGTGCCACCATGACTGCCTAGCTATGCTTGATATTTCTAAAGGCTTTACATTAATTACTTCATTTCCCAATAAACATGGTTCCCTTGATATTCTACAATTTTAACTGCTCAGGCTAATATTCCCTTCTCTTTGAAGAGGTGTTACAAAAAGAAGTGGAAGCCCATTATGGAGACCTTCCGACCCCTCCCCATTCCTTCCTGCCTGCTCTCCCTGCAGTGGATGTAGAAGCAGAATGAGGGAGGAGGCAGCTTGCTGGTCCAGAGTTAAAACCACAAGGTGCCTATTTCCACTTTTCCCAAGAAATATTCAAGGAAATAAACTTTTAGTCCAATTTCTCCCTTTTTCCATTGCCCTCTTCCTGCTACACTAAAGCATTTTTACAGTCAATCCATTTTTGCCTGTAACATCTGCCAAGTAAAATTAGTTCTCATAATTTATGTTGTTTACAGCCCCAGAGTCTTCATAAGAAGAAACAAATCTGAGCACCTTTGGTTTTACTTTTATTTTTAATCCGAAAAGAACAAATTGAGTCTTTTTGGGAAACAGCAGGTCATTTCTCTTATTAGATCTCATTCAAGTCTATCATCTGTAACAGATTTCTAAGCTTTTTAGCAGGAAATCCAATTCTGGTAGATAACATCAGTGCACAGAAGCAAGTGAATCTTTGGCGGCACATGTAAGCAGAACCTGGTTGGAGAAACAGCATTAATATGACTACAAGTATATGCGAGTTCTGTAACATGTGAAGAAGTAGTTATGAGAGATGAGATATTTTAAGCCTGGGAACGTGGGTGTGCTACCATCTTGGCTAGGCTTAAAATTAACCACAGACTTGAGGCTGTAATTTGTATCTTTAATGTGGGAGATGTATGACAGAAATAGATTCAGCAAATGTTGGAGTTTTTACCCATTCTGCTCTTGCTGTGACTTTGGAGCACCTGAAAATGTTTATTATAACATTAAGGAAATAGGAGCTAATGAATGAGATATTTGACTGTTGGAAAAATGTGATTATTTTATGAATATTTGCAAAAAGAGCAGGATAATTGCTAATTTGTTGTCCTAGAAAATTTTGATGGTGTTTTTTATATTTATCTAATCACTGTCATCAAAATAAATCATCTTTGCCCTCCATGCTTATTATTTTTAGAAATAACACTTTTATAGTGGGACCAGAATACAGTAAGAGTCTTTAGGCCATACATAAAAAATCCTCTGTTGCCCAACCCTCTGATTCTATATGAGGATTCTGAGACACCTGACATAGAATGTGAGATAAAGAAAGAAAGAAAGAAAGAAAGAAAGAAAGAAAGAAAGAAAGAAGAAAGAAAGAAAGAAAGAAAGAAAGAAAGAAAGAAAGAAAGAAAGAAATAGAGAGGGA
>PVJS01007865.1:0-54770 GCA_004027185.1 Glis glis
TCTCTCTCTCTCTCTCTCTCTCTCTCTCTCTACTTAGTGAGGCCCTCCGCAACTTTGTGAGACCCGGTTTCAAAATAAAGTATAAAAAATAGGGCCGAGGGTGTAGCGCGGAGGTAGAACGCCCCGTACCGCAAAAAAAAAAAAAAAAAAAAACGTGCCAGTATTAATCCAATAAACATATTTTAAAAATTCTTTATTTGGAATTTTATAATTCTTTATTTTCTAATAATATGGAAGGTTGTACATATTTGTGTGGATTTTTTCTACCTTTTATTATGATACCAATGTAGATATTAATGTCAGATTATCTTTCTGCCATTCAAATCATAATATCTTTGATAGCCTAATAATCTTTAATGGTGGCCCTAATGGAGACGATGATTACCTTTCTTAGATAAACTACACCTTTCTTTTTTTTCACGGTACCGGGGATTGAACCCAGGGGCGTTCTACCTCCGCGCTACACCCCCGGCCCTATTTTTTTATACTTTATTTTGAAACCGGATCTCACGAAGTTGCGGAGGGCCTCACTAAGTAGAGAGAGAGAGAGAGCGAGCGAGCGAGCGAGCGAGCTGAGGCTGGCCACAAACCTGGATCCTCCGGTCTCCGCCTCCCAAAGTACTGGGATTACAAGCGTGCGCCACCACGCCCAGCCACCCTTATTTTTTGTAATAAGTATCTGATATCCTTAAGAGGTTATATAAAATTAAATTTATGTGTATTTATCACATTTCATGGTATAAATCTGTTTATGTAGCAGAAATTTGAAGGCAGTGGACTTTAATCAACTGGAAATATTTATGAATTGGTATTTTGCTGCCTTTCCAGAATACTGATGCTTTACCAATATAATGTTTTTTCATAAATTACTAAATAAGGTACAATTATGTCTAGTATAATTCAATGTTATAAATTTTATTGTATGTTAATTCTTCATATGACAGTACACTATAACACATAGAATAACCCATAGTACATGGAATACAAATCTCATCTAAATCCTTTATTTTGATATAACCAAACTCTGTTCTATTAACTATTTGTCTTTTTGAACTTAAGAGATGCCCTTATTTTCTTAAGACAATATTGACTTTATCCATAGTCATTGTGATTTTATGACACATTGTGATTTTAAGTGCCAAATCATATTGTTTTTTGCTATAAACTAAACTATAACTTGTCTAATTCTTAAAACTTTGGCTTTCCTGTGGTTTTTCACAGTTCTAAGTAGTCACCGAAACCAAGTATGTTGGTTTTTATTGGCCTTTTAAATGCCTTCACTGGTATCACTGAAATACATTTCTAAGGAGGATGGTGAGTGTGTCACTTACCAGTTGCTGCATATCAAGTGATCGCAAAGTTTAATGGCTTAAACAACAGTATTTTATTATTCTCATGGTTTTAGGGTTGACTGGTTGGGTCTTCTGTTTAGTGTGGTATTGGCTGGGGTGCTAGGAAGGCAGGGCAATCCAAACTTTTCTTACTCACATGGCTGGCAGGGGTGCAGGCTGACCTGGGGGCTTTGGTATTGTATTTCCGTAAGTGTGCTTCTCTGTGAGGCTGCTTGGGCGTCCTCAAAGTATGGTAGCTGGATTCCAAGAAGGAATGTTGCAAAGGCAAAAGCTTCATGCAGTTCTTTGAAGTCTGATTCTGTAGTTACCCAGAGTTAATTCTGCCCAATCTGTTGCTCAGAACAATTCCAAGCCCAGCCTAAGGTCCAGGAGGAAGGGAAATGGGCTTTAGTTCTTGATGGCAAGATGACACTGTAAAAGAGCAAGGGAGAGGCCCTATGGTTTGGATGTGGTTTCAGGCTTCTTACTGGAGGTCTCAGAATAATAGGCCTGTGGTCCTAGAATAATAGACCTTGAGCCGGGCATGGTGGCGCACGCTTGTAATCCCAGTACTTTGGGAGGTGGAGACGGGAGGATCCGGGTTCGCGGCCAGCCTCAGCTCGCGCATGCCCGCGCATGCGTGCGCTCTCTCTCTCTCTCTCTCTCCCTCTCTCCCTCTCTCCCTGTCTCCCTCTCTCTCTCTCTCTCTCTCTCTCTCCCTCCCTCTTCCTCTCTCTCTCTCTCTCTCTCTCTCTCTCTCTACTTAGGCCCTCCGCAACTTCGTGAGACCCGGTTTCAAAATAAAGTATAAAAAAATAGGGCCGGGGGTGTAGCGCGGAGGTAGAACGCCCCTGGGTTCAATTCCTGGTACCGCAAAAAAAAAAAAAAAAAGAATAATAGACCTTGGAATAACAGGCCTGTTGATGAGGGGGAACTGCTGTATTTGTGATGATAGTGATTAAAGGTATCTTTTTAATGACAAATTATAGTTCATTTGAAGACTTTTTCAGTCTTATCAAGACATTTTGATGGTTCTAATCTGATTAAAGTTTTGAGTCACATAATTTATAGATCTTGTAATCTGAGCATCTACCTAATGCTAGGATTCCATATAAGTTATTCTGCATAGGCTATTTACAGTGTAGTGAGCAGTGTGTTTAAACAAATTGGCTGACTATATGTATTTGCTGTAGTTTTGTATTCTGTTCTACCTTCCATTTTGCACAATAATCTTGTGGCTTTCCTAAGCATTCTTTTTAGGTCAATTCCAGAATTTCTTTATGATCTGATTTACAAGTCCCTAGTCATAGGGATTAAGATACTTGAACCAGAGAAAAAAGTATGAAGAGATAATGTAATTTTCTAATAGTCATTTTAAAGGAAGTGATAGAGACAGAATACTTAATTTTATTTTTTGGCGGTACCGGGGATTAGGGGCAGTCTACCTCTGCCCTATTTTTTTATTCTTTATTTTGAAACAGGGTCTCACTAAGTTGCAGAGGGCCTCACTAAGTAGCTGGGGCTTGCTGTGAACCCGGATCCTCTGGTCTCAGCCTCCCAAGTACTGGGATTACAAGTGTGCGCCAGCACGCCTGGCTAGAATACTTACTTTTAAAAAGCATGGTACTAAATAGTCAGATGTTGGGTTCTTTATGACTCAGCTGTTTGTTCTACTGCTAGTGGTCACCAGTGCCACCAGCCTGTCTTGTCACTTCAGAGTTCTGTTCACCCAGGTAGGCGAGTCATAGAAAGCTGGTACGACCTCTAGAACAGTTAAGTGAAAACACATGTCCTGATATGCTCTTGAAGATAAGATTGAGCAGTGTATTGGTTTTTAACAATATCTAGAAAAGGCAAAACTAAATAAAGTGTCATATTTATGTAAGAGATAGTTAAAAGAATGGGAATAGAAAGGAAGAATTTATTTGGGGGTACTGGGGATTGAATCCAGGGCCTTGCTCATGCTAAGCACACACTCTCCCACTGAGCTGTCCCCAGCCACCCAGAGGATTATTTTAAAGAATTGAACAGACATTGCTGTGGATTCTGTGGGCAGTGCTGAAAGAGAGAGCAGGCCGAAAGAAGTGGACTTGGTTTTATCAAGTCTCTATTGAAAGTATGGGAGAATGAGCCGGGTGTGGTGTGCACCCTGTAATCCCAGTACTGGGAAGATCCGGGTTCGCGGCCAGCCTCAGCTACTAAGTGAGGCCCTCCGCAACTTAGTGAGACCCTGTTTCAAAATAAAGAATAAAAAATAGGGCTGGGGTGTAGCTTGGAGGTAGAATGACCCTGGGTTCAATCCCCAGTACCACACAAAAAAGGGGGGGATGTTTCATTTCCTCTAAAAATATTGATATCAGAGTCATTTTTCATCTTCAAGCATTGACTTTTTAAGTAACTTTGGGAAGAAGCTTTTAAGTTTAATGTAAAGCTCTTTTTTGGTACACAGCACACAATAGCTACCTTTAAAATTACCTACTTATATAGCACCTAATTTGCAGAGTGTGTTTTTTTTTTAATTGGGGATTAAGCCCAGGGGATGCAGTGTGTTCTACCTCTGAGCTACACCTCCAGCCCTATTTTATTTTTCATTTTGAAACAGGGTCTCACTAGGTTGCTAAGGGCCTGGCTGAGTTACTGAAGCTGGCCTCAAAACATGCGATCCTTCTGTCTCAGCCTCCCAAGTACGGGGATTACAGGCATGTGCCACCATGCCTGACTTGTTTTCCTGATTCTAAGAGATTATCATTTGTAAGACACTTCTTCTAGGAACTTTTTTTTCCTATTTCTTGAAACATCAAGTACTTCTCTTGGGAGAAGAGGAACATTTGATCTCTGGCATGTTCAGGATGATAGTATAATTCTGAGGCACCACCAGGAATTACTTGGCTAGATTTCCATTCCCTATTTAATTAAATTTGTTTTTTTCTAATTATATTACATAGAAGTTAAATAACTTCTCTTGAAAGTCATCTAGAAGACTTTAACAGACACTTGGTACCTGCTTAGGATGATCGCTTGGTAAACCTTCACTAACCATGAATCAGTCACATGCCACAGGCAGTTCTGCATATATAATAACTTTTTATTTCAGTGCTGCACTATGGTGATAGGGATTAAAATGAGTTGAAGTTCAACTGTATAATTCTATTAATGCAGATAGCTTAAATGACAGATAAAAGGTATAATCTTAATCATGTCTAAGTTCACACACAGAAACAGGGAAACATGTGATATAACACAAATTATAATAGTATGTGTATTGTCTGGTAAGGTGTTTTAGGTATTTACTGTTAAGACTTGAATTAAAAAATGTTAAAGTGAAAAATATGCCTTTAAGAGCTGAGAAAACAGATTGTTTCTTTTTTTCTTCCCAATAACTATGTAAGGAAGACAGAGCAGATAATATTTTTGTTGAGGAGAAAAAAATGAGTGTTTGAGATTTAAGGTCGCACAACATGTTGGTGGATCTGGGGGGATAAGCCAGGTCTTCCCGACTTGAAAAAAAAATGAGTGTTTGAGATTTAAGGTCGCACAACATGTGGGTGGATCTGGGGGGATAAGCCAGGTCTTCCCGACTTCCAGATACTTTTTCTTGTCTGTATACACGGCTACCCTTTCAGCAACAATCCATGTGATTAGAAGTTAACTTCAATCTACTGAAATCCACTTATTCAAAACATTTTTTACTAAATGCTATTATTATATGCCATGCTTTGTGTTAATTGACAGTATAAGACAATAAACAAGACAGATATGGTCTATGTCCTCATGAAAGCCAAGAACTTTGGAAAAGACTGAAACTAAAGAAATACCTAGTTTAAACTAAGATGAGTGTTAAAAGAGAAGTTATGAGAGGATATGAGAAAATCTAACAGGCAGACCTAGTGTGGCGTGGGATGGTGGTGGAGTGTTGGCAGTAAAGTCAGGGAAGGAAGAGAGAAGTAACTGTTAGGCAGAGGCGGGAGAATCCGCAAGAGGGAGCTAAGCCTAGGAATTGGGAGAAGAGTTGCTAGAACTTTGCAGCCACCACAGTTACCATCTGCAACGGAGAAAGAAGTGGAAGAACTCCGTGTGACTTGAGCCTTGAGAAGAGGGAGACATGAAGGTGGAGAGGGAACCAGGAAGCAGAGTGCGTTCTTGTTCAGGATGCTGCTTTCATCCTACAGTTGACTGGGAAGCCATGGACAGGTTTTTAGGAGGGGTGTCCCATGATTAAATCTCCATTTGAGGGCCGGGCATGGTGGCGCACGCTTGTAATCCCAGTACTTGGGAGGCTGAGACCGGAGGATCCGGGTTTGCTGCCAGCCTCAGCCACTTAGTGAGGCCCTCCACAACTTAATGAGACCCTGTTTCAAAATAAAGAATAAAAATAGGGCTGGGGGTGTAGCTTGGAGGTAGAATGCCCCTGGGCTCAGTCCCCAGTACCAAAGGAAAAAAAGAAAAGCACGAAGCTCCATTTGAAAAACATGAGTCCCATGCAATAAATGGGTTGTGCCGTGATTAAATCTCCATTTGAGAAATGTGAATCTAATACAATAAATGTAGAAACAACATTGTTAGAAGCCATTTCTGCAAACCAGGTTGGAGGATCCAGCAGTGGAGTTGGAGAAAAGGAAATTGATTTGACATTTGCTGTGTAGACCAAGGTTGGTATTTGATGGAATTATAAAACTAGTATTGTTAATTGTCCCATCTATAAAATATGATGGTGAGATCATCTCTAAAATCCTCTCAGTAACTTGTGCTTAATGTAAGAAAGTAATAATGTAGTATAATTTAGAAAGCATTGTTCCTTAAAAATAACTTGTGAATTGAGCTAATTCTTGTTATTATTTGCTGGACTCCATTAAATAGTATAGGAAGAGCTTAATTTGAAAAGAAAGTTTATCATAAATAGTCTAGGAAGAACTTGGTTTTATTTATTTATTTATTTATTTATTTATTTATTTATTTATTTATTTTTGCAGTACTGGGGATTGAACCCAGGGGCATTCTACCTCCAAGCTACATCCCCAGCCCTATTTTTGTTCTTTATTTTGAAACAGGGTCTCACTAAGTTGTGGAAGGCCTCACTAACTAGCTGAGGCTGGCTGTGAACCCGGATCCTCCAGTCTCAGCCTCCCAAGTACTGGGATTACGAGCGTGAGCCACCAGGTCCAGCTTAGAACTTGGTTTTAAAAGAGAATTTGGCATCTTACTTTGTGTGTTAAAGCATGCGGGTAATTTTGTGCATACATGATTTTGTACATGCACATAGTGCTTGTCGTTTTGTTCACACCACTTATTAATGAATATCAGATTTGGAAGGTGACTGAAGATTTAAGATTTTCATATTCTTGGTTGATTGAAAAGTAGATGAGGAATTTAAACAATTTTATTTCAAATGACACTCTGTTAAAAAGCATGTTTTTCCATTATTAATACAAGATTGTATTGTTGGATCATTGTTCTAGAAATAGACTCCTTTTTAAGTTAAAACATTCATGAGGAAAACATTTTGGAAGCACACTTCCCTGAATTCCGTATGAACTACTATAGTTTCTTAACCTGCAGTATTTCTTGCAAATATCCATGGCTACTATGAATCCGCTGTATCGGGGAGAGCATTCTCTAATACCTGTAAGGGCCTGAACTAGGCAGAATCAGGCCCAGTAGGAAATAGCATGGAGACTGGGGCTTTAGAGAGTTGGTGCTCATCGAAGTGGAAAGGCAACGTCTAATATTCTACTCCACCATAATGTGGCTGTGTGAGTATTCAGACCAATTATTGCCAGATTCTGCAATTTTTCAGAAGAATCCTGAAATACAGATTTTTATAAAAAGTTAGTTGGTAACTAATTAAAATGTTTTAAAAATACTCTGTTACTGTCACTATACAGGGCACATTATGTGACATATATTTGGTCCACAGGCCTCCATTTTACAGTCTCTTCCTTCTAGAGGTGTTCAGAACACTAAAGATAAGAAATCAGAATTATTTCTAGGTAACGTAAATGATGAAAGAAGAAAGGAGGAAGAGAAGGAAAAAGCTGGGGTTTTTTAAAGTACAAAACTGGTTATATTGGTTACATTTTTAGTTTAGGTGCAAGGAGAAACTCACTGTCCCCAGGATAATTTTCACACACTTCTAGCAATTTCCACCATCTAAAAAGGCAGAACCGAGAACTCAGAGTGGGACGCGAGTGTGGCGTTTGTAGGGAGCCAGTGGTCCACATGGGAGAGTCCAGTGCTTCTCAGGCGGTTGTGAGTAAGGGACGACAGGAACAAGAGAGAGTTGCTGTCAAAACAGTGAGACCCTAGCTGAACAGAGCGTCTGAGTCCAGTGTGGGCCCGCGAAAGCCTGCTGTGCTAAAGGCGTAGTTGGGCTTTTATATCATGATCAAAAAGAGGTCAAGTCATTCGGTGCCCTCAGATGTTTTCAATACTTCCCTCACAGTCATTCATATAATACTCAATCATTTCACGTTTGTGGGAAATTTAAAAACCTGGAAAAACAACATCTAGTGTTTTTTAAGCCAAAATGAGGTAAAAGATTTTATAATTTTCTAAAAAGTAATTAAATAGAACTTGGCAGTTCCATTTCCTAACAACCAATTAGTTTCCAAATTAGTCTAATTTGGCTTAAATAAAAAGAATATGGGTTGATTCACATAAGAAAGGATCATATGTCAGACATACATTAGGGCTAGTTATGCTCTGGTTCAATGATTATTTTTTAAGGACTCGGTTTGTCTTTCTGCTCTACTCTTTCTACCTAGTATTCCCTTTCTTCCAACACCATGGTTACAGAATGGCGACTGGTTGCTAATCTTTTGGCATGCAAAGAGAGAATTAAATTCCCTTGACTTTCTCATGGGCAATGCAGCTGGTTTCTTTTCTCTAAGCAGTTCCTGTCCACTACCTCTCCCCAAGCTTGCTTCTCATTGGCCTAAATTTAATTCTAACTATACCAAAACGACTCATTGGCAAGGGGGATGTGCTCACTGATGGGTAGACTAGTTGTGGTCTATCCTTGCAGCTGAGAGGCTGTCACACTGACCACGCAGAGAATGTAGAAATGCATCATGAGGCGGGAGGACACCACTCGGCAAGCACTCACCATGACAGCATTCTGCCTTGCCTCAAGTTTTCACCTTTGCGGAATACCCCTTCACCTGTCAAGCCTGTAAGAGTGAGGCGAGTTCCTGGTGGATCTGCTTGGTCTCCTGTGTTCTGGCACCTTCCCCAGCAAAGCTTCTACAGCTTCTGAATCAAAGATACTTCCTTTCCTGGAAATTCTCTTGTCATTTAATAGACCCCTCTTTATAGAATAAACTATTGGATCATAAGTGAAATAAGGCAGTCCAGGAAAAATGCAGTTTCTTTAATAAGCATTACTTATGTATATAGCAATACTTGTGTATTCTCAGGCTGGGGGTGTAGCCTGGTGCAGCCTACTTAGCATACATGAAGCCCTGGGATTCACCCCCAGATCCACAAACAACAAACAAAAGATCCCCAAAGGTGCATTCTCTACAAGGGCTTTGTGTACTGTAATCTCTGTAGTAGATAGTGTCTTATTGTCTGGTTATAAAGATGGCGTGTTTATGAAGCAATAAAGAGATAAATTATTTTTAAAGCATTTTTAGAAACTGTAAAGAAAACACTAATTACTTAAAATATCTATCATTTTGACTAAAATATTTAAGCAGCTGCCATGTATTTCATTTATTTCAGGTTTTAGATTTCAAGTATTTACCAAATATTTTAGTATCTGGGTCACAGAGTCATTACAAACAAATCTAGGCCGAATGGTTTATGCTTCTCATTTGCCAGCCTCGTTCTTCCACCGTGCTCTGACTCCTCATTATTTGGTTCCCTTTCACCTAAACCTTATTTACTTATATTTGCCCAATATCGTGCTCGTTCTTTGTGAAGAATTGGTCTTGTGTGTTTTCCCACTAAATTAAGGTCGTGAAGCAAGTAAATGACTGTGCTCTGGGCTGCTGTTTTAGAATGGTTGCTGCACAAAGGGTCACACATGTTCAATTACCTGTTGCAGCGCTAATTATTGTGTGAAACGTGTTTACAGTGCTAGAGACACAGCTTTGCTCTTCTGTTCTAAGGTTTTTTAAAGGTCCAACCTGTATGTGGTTTTTTGGTATTGAGAACCTTAGAACTCTTAGAACCCTACATACATTTAAAATGTAAATTTGTTCCACCTTTTTATACTAGATGGTATAGCATTTTTCTTCAAGTAAAATGAGAAGTCTTCAGTGTCATATAAAGATAGGGTAAGAGGGAAAGAAGAGAGGAATAAATTGGCACAAGACTCTCACCTTAATAAACTGCTGTGGAATCTAAATCCCATTTTTTTCTTTTTTTCTCTTTTTTATTGGTGCATTGTAATCATAAATCTTGATGGGTAAATCCCATTTTTGAAATACTGCTTTAACTTTGAAAGGGATATAATGTTGTTTACTCTCAGCTTGTGTTAATAGTCCATAGTGTTCCTTTTCTTAAAACTAAGAACTTTGTACCTTTTGGAATTTTTAATATTTTTCCCACTAAATTTATGGTGTTTGATTTTGCATACTATACCAGTTTGGAAAGTATAAAAAAATAGCAGAGACATTTCTTGAAGGTTTCTAGATAAATCCACACTTTATTTAAATGACTCAGGATTACTGATGAAAATTTGCTAATACAGTATCTTCAAAGGTACTAAAGTATGTCATAGGGCCATTTTTGTCCTTTCAAAAAACAATTGAGTAGTCACTTTTCTTTGAGTTTTTGTAAATAGTGCCTTGTTTTTCAAAGCTTGATATTAATTCGCATAGCTAAAGTGTGCAGAGGAGGGTTTCTGTGAATCAAGTAAGGTAAAGCAGGTTCTCGACAGGCGTGAAGAGCACTTCAGTGAGTAAAGTGCTTGGACTTTATGATGTTTGCTTTCACTTCACTTAGCACCTCCTCTCCCTGCACCCACCCTTTCTGCCTTAGCCTCTTCTTGAGAATGGTATTTGGCAGTGTTCCAGATAGTTACTGCAAGAAGGAAGAGCTTTGGCTTTGGAGCTAGACAGGCAATAGGAATTGTAACTGGATCATTTAATAATTCTAGGACCCTAAGCAAGTTCATAGCTGTAAAATGGGTATGCTATGCCTCTCTCAGGGTTATGAGGGTTCAAAAGAATGGGTCTTAGTTGGGCATGGTGGCACACGCCTATAATCGTAGTACTTGGGAGGCTGAGACAGGAGGATCACAGTTCCAAAGCCAGCCTCAGCAACTTAGCAAGTCCCTGTTTCCAAATAAAAAATAAAATAATGTAGTGTGGAGGTAGAAGACCCCTGGGTTCAATCCCCAGTACCACAAAAAAAAAAAAAATGGGTCTTACATCTAGTGTAGGAGATATTTTAACAAAAGCTGGCTCCCTTTCCTTATGCTTCAAGATAAGTGGCTCATATAATAATTTAATATGATGCTGTAAGGATTAATTCAACATCTGTAAAATATGGTAGCTTTTCAGATCTCTTTATTAAGAAATATTACTGATATCAGTTTGGTTGATCATATGAATAAAATGTGCTAGGATATTTTTGGAGACTAAAAATATAAATTCAGATGCAAGAAAAAATATTTTTAAATGTGGAAAATTCCTGTTTTTTCAGCCAATAATTCTAATCATATTGAAGTATTTTATTAATACCCCAAAACATCCATAAGCTAATGGATGCTTTTAATGCAAAGGTAAGTGATAGCATGGAAATCAAATGTAGTTGTCCTTTGGTATCTGAGGGGAATCGGTTCCAGGACTCCCGAAGATACCCACATCCATGAATCCTCAAGTTCCTTTTATAAAATGGAGCAGTATTTGCATGTAACCTACTACCCAATCCTCCGGTACACTTTAAATTGTCTCTAGATTCTTTATGATACTTAATAACTGTGAATGTTATTTAAACGGTTGCTGTACTGTGATGCTTAAGGAACAATGACCAGAAAACGGCACTTTCAGTACCGATTTCAACAAGGGCCTCCGTGCACAGTACTGTCAGCAGCGCCGCAGCAGCGTTTTGAACCTGTGGAATCCGGAAACACTGAGGGTGGATCGTGTATACTCAAAAAAAGCCGCAGGCTGTCAAGGCATCTTCTAGGCCCACAGCAGTGCTACCTGGAACAGTCCTGCACCGGTGTTCCAGCAAATCACAAGCCAACCGTGGAATTTTATAATTGTTCATAGCTTTAACCCATTTAGATCATACTCTACGGTATCAGTGGTTTAATGAGTATACTAAATGTATATCTAGTTCGGTGGCATGTTGATAGTGCTTAGAGCAAAAAAGGAAAAAAGGCTCCGCCCCTGCCTGTAAGGAGTTGCTTCACAGTAACAGAAGCCGCTTGATTGAGAAGATCCACGTGTCCGGAATAATGGAACTGCAGAAAAAGTACCTATGGAAGATTCTTGAAGAAGTGGAGTGGGATTGAATGAGAATCAGAGATAAGAGTGTCATTTAAAACGTCTTATGCTGAAGATTAATATGAAAGTTAACGGTGGGTTCAGTCTAACAAGCAAGGATTCTCACACCTGAAGGAAAGAAATTACTTTTGTTCAGTGTTGAAATTTGTCCACCAGCACTTGATATGTTTATTGGTATTGAATACAAAAGTTTTAATGTTTATCCTTGTAATTGGAAACTAAATGTGAATATTTTTACATATTTCACATTGTTAAACATCTTACAACACATTTGTATGCCCTACTAAATATAAGGAACGTAAATTAATTTTTAAACTCTAGCTTACCATCATTTACAGGCATTCTGTGTGTTCAGCTGTTTTGCCTTTCTTTCTTCCTCAGTAGCATGTTTAGAACTTTCTGACAGATGTTAAAGAAAAGGCAGTTGTGAGCTTTTTGTCTCTGTTCAGCAAACAAGAACTAATTAACCTGAGGCGAATGTTTGCACTTTCCCCTCCTGCGTCCTGGCTCAAGCTGGTCTCTGCTTTGCCTCCACCGGCCAGTCCTTTCCCCTCCTCTGAGCTCCCGGGACCACCCCTAAGCCCACCTTTGACAGCTTCTACTTTCTACAGTCTCCTTCATCCTGAAGTACCAGGAGAGAATGGGAAGTTTCCAGGAAAAAAATACAATTAGAACTTAAGTAATCTTTAATACTTGTTTTTTCCTCACAGTCATTGATCAATTGAAATAATCCTTTGGGTTCCTGTCCCTAACCATTTTCAAAGCCAGGATTTGACTACGACGTACGTAGCCCACTGTGCACACCATTGCCCAATCTTCCCAAAGTACTAGTTAGATTTTGAGCTGAGAATGATGAGTTCTTCCTTTCTAGGGTTAGCAAATCCATAGGATGCACTGTCTGGCAGTATCTGCAGCACTTCCAAGTTTCTACTTTCTGCTCACACTCTTTTCTTTGATTTGAATGTAGTATTTTTCTGCCTATAAAAATTTTAGTTATTATAAGGTCTAGCAAAGATCTTTTCTCTTCTATGAAGCCTTTACCATTGACCCTAACTAAAATCTCTTTTCTCTGCTCCCGTTTCAACTCCTCACTGAGCTGCAACAAGACTTCTGTGATACTTGAAAGAAGATGGGAGGTTATGCTGGGCGTGTTGACGCACGCTTGTAATCCCAGTACTTGGGAGGTGGAGACCGGAGGATCTGGGTTCGCGGCCAGCCTCAGCTACTTAGTGAGGCCCTCTGCAACTTCGAGACTGGGTTTCAAAATAAAGTATAAAAAAATAGGGCCGGGGGTGTAGTAGCTCAGAAGTAAAACGCCCCTGGGTTCAATCGCCGGTACTGAAAAAAAAAAATGGGAGGTTATTTTCCCACTGAGATTCCAGAAGAGCTTTGTGTTTTATGCTCCTATCCCCTTGAACACTTAGCAGAGCACACCATGTGTAGTGAGTGCTCAAATATGTTTGATATCAAACACTCACAAAATATGTTTGATATCAAACACTTACAAATAAGGTTTTTTTTTGGTGCTGGGGTTGAACCCAGGGGCATTCTACCTCTGAGCTACACCCCCAGCCCTATTTTTTATTCTTTATTTTGAAACGGTCTCACTAAGTTGCAGAGGGCCTCACTAAGTAGCTGAGGCTGGCTGGGAACCTGCGATCCTCCTTTTTCAGCCTCCCAAGTATGGGAATACAAGCATGCACCACCACACCAGGTCACAAATATGCTTGATAATTGATTTATGCACAAAAATTTTATGTAAAGTCTCTAGCTATTTTCTACTCAAGAAGCAATGGAATGTGTAACTTTCTTCAATTCTTTTTGAGCCCAGAATATCTTCCTTATTTCTGCATCCTCTAACTCTTGAGTAGTTGAGTCACAAGAAAATAACTTGGCTTTGGGGATGGGTTGTGTGTATTTTGGCGAAGGAGGTAAAGCTGCTGTTGGACTTTTAAAGTGGAAGCTTTTTCTGTTGGAAAGTATTTTGCTTCTTGTTTGTATTGAGAGGGTATTCGTATAAGCAGTGCCTTGCATATTTACGGGTGTTCTTTCTCTGAATTGTACTCTCTGGGAATGTGGCCTTGGACTCTCTCTTTTCCCTAAGAGTCAGTTGAGATGTTTATGAAGGTGATGGTGGTGGTAGTGATTATGGTGTGGTGGTGAGGATCATGATTATGACTGTAATCGCTTTACTTTCGAAGGCTTATGGTGTGTTTGGTTGATTCTTCTAGGCAGTTTACAACTACTAACTTATCTGATGTTCACAAGACTTTGTGGTAAGATACTATTGTTATTTTCATTTGCCAAATGGAGAAACCGAGAAGTAACTTTATTAAAAGATGGTAAGAATTCATGAAGAGGATTCCCATAGTTCTTTGGCTGGTTTTTAAAAACTCACTTTTTATAGATTGCTGTGAATAATGTGGATAATATGCATATGTAAGCTGGTTCTTATATAAATTGGCATAGCAGTATTCTGACTATATAGAATACTTCAACAACTAGACCTAAGTATAGATACTTTCTGTTGCTTTTAAGAAGCTTGTCTTAACTTTCTAGGTACAAAGGAGGCACACACACAAAAAGTTAGTAAATTGAGAAAATTTTAAATGTTAAACTTTCTAATGAGCTCACATAATTTTGGAAAGACTGGTCTTTATATGTATACATTTATACCTACACCAATACACACACATAAGCATGCCTCCATGTGTGTATACACACACACACACACACAAATATGCCCAATAATAAATGTGTGTGAGTGTGTGTGTATGTGTGTGTGTGTATGAGATGTCACTTAGTGACCAAATGGAATATAAGCAAATCATATTTTTTTTGCTTTAGCAGCATAAGATAATATTGGTTTTATATGCTAAAATACTGTCTTTTAATAATAAGTGGTAAGAATATTTTATGCCCCTTTGGTTTATAGACTGGGCAGTGGGTAGAACTGGTAGTGTGAGGTATAACTGATTTAACATCACTGCCTGTTCAGAAGAATTTCAGCGAATGGTTGTAGGTGTTGCCTAATGAGTGCTCGGACTGCTGAGACTAGTTGAACTACAAAGTATGATGTCCTCTACTGGAAACATCTTGTGTTCGATTTTGAGTGGGCAATAGGGTCTAAGTTGAGTTTGTGAACAACGTTATCTAAACAGTGTTTCAACTATTTCTTTTTCTATTTCTCGTATAATGAAGAGACTTGCATCACCTGAAGCAGTCAAGACAAACTGCAGAGCCAGGCATGGTGATACATGCTTGTAATCCCAGTACTTGGGAGGCTGAGACCAGAGGATCCAGGTTCGCTGCCAGTCTCAGCTACTTACTGAGGCCTCCTCAACTTAGTGAGACCCTGTTTCAAAATAAAGAATAAAAAATAGGGCTGGGGTGTAGCCCAGAGGCAGAATGCCCCTAGGTTAAATCCCCCGTACCACTCACACAAAAAGATGACTGCATTTCCATGCTGTCCATGGGGCATACTTAAATTATAGGCAATCTATGAAAAACTGGAAAAATAGGGTGCTAGGAGTGAAAGAAAAATAGATGTGATGCTATAGGAAATTCTAGAGAATTGTCTTTTCTTAGAGAGTATTGTGATAGTATTTTATATATTTTCCAATTCATGTTCTGTGTAAAAAACAGGTATAAGGCTGAGTGCTGCCTTAGAGCTGGTAGTATAAAGAGGAGGGAGGCATCAGGTTTAAGTTGGTTGTACACATTTCCTTCTCTAAATTTATGAATGGATTCTTTGCATTTTCTGAGGCTGATGATCTGACTGAGAATAACATGGAACTTAAAAAGTTCAAATTTTCCTAATAAAAATGTATCTCTTCATGGGATGTAACTGTTTCTTTCCTTGATTATATAAAAGAAGAATGTGCTGTTCTTAAGGGTTATGATTTTACTATTGACTGGCTGTGTGACTTTGGGCAAATAATGTCAGATTACTGGGCCTGTTTCTCCATTTATAGAATAAAGGCGTAGTGTTAAATTCTAAAGCTTTTAGAAGCAGATTAGTAGGATGTGTTAACATGATATGAAACACAGCCACACATTGGCAGCTCACTTGCTGCTCGTCATCTGCTGGGAAGTGTGTTGCACTAGAGTAGTTCACACAAAAATAGCAATCTGTGCTTTTTGATTCACGATTTTGTTAGTCTGAAAGTGGCTTTGTAATATTATGTCTCCTGTATTAAAATAAATTATTACTATGATGATTGCAATCATTAGAATGAGTGAATTGAACATACTTAGTATTGCTTGTCTTGTACTAAAAGCTAATTTGGGGGGGATATCTCCATATTCTGTAATTTCATTTGGCTAAGAAATTTATCTTTGATCTTCCAGTGTGTGCTCATGCAGTACTTCCAGTCATATTTTATAGGTAATCACTGTTTTGTGGGTTTTATTAATCTAAATAAGAAAACAGCGGTTGTATATTTTCTGCTTTAGAAATGCTTCTTTGTTAGAAAGTCTCCTCAGATGAACTCCACATGTGATGAACCTGTTTGGGCCATTTCAACTGTCCTAGTGTGCTCGCTGCTGCTGTGGAAAGCTAGCCCGTGGTTTCTTTGTGCACCACCCTGTCCCTGCACTCAGATACACCGTCAAGCTTTACCGTATGAACTGTTAGAGAAAAGACCTCAACCTCTCCTTCATATCTCAGAACTCCTAGGACAGAACCCTGTTAGTTTCTGAGAAGTTGATAAATGTATGGCTATTGAGGATTTTGGTTAAAATTATTGAGTAAAGTGAATAAGCTTGTTTGTAAATCAAAACCATTGTAATTTAACTGAGCTCTAGACTTTTGTCTCTGAAGTCAGTTTCTCTTTAATCATAAACTGATATTTTATCTTATATTCTCTCTTATAGCATAACTTGGCATCAGGTGTAACCTATGTCAGGGTGTAGGTTGGATGGATGTGCATGTACAAATGGGGGGGATTGAGGGGGACAGGCAGGGGTGATGGGGCAGAGTATAAGGGATTTGGGGTAGTTATCATGTTTAGGACTCTAAACTATCTGAATCATTTTACCATAGAGTTATGTGCACTTAATTTTGGACCTTTTATAGTTGGCATTCAGGAACAGTTTTTAATCAGTGGTAAGCATGATGCCTTAGGAAGATAAGGATATACTTTCATGCTTTTATTTTAACTTTATTATATTTTTCTAAAGACTTGTCAAGGATAAATAATAACTATTGAAATGACCCAACTTACAGATATAAATGATATTAGGATTCCGAGGTATCTTCACAGCATTTGGAAACAATATGCCTAATATTCAAACCAGGGATCATACAACTGAATAATCATAAAGCCAAATGGTAAAAAAAACATATGTAATCGTCAAGCTTTACAAAGAGTACCTATGATAATCGAGAAATAGCGCCTACATTGGTGCAGAACAGAAACCAAACATTTTTGTACGATAATTAGAAGTTGGTAAACATAAATTTTGTCTTTTCAATATAAAAAATGTTGCTGGTAACTCATGTCTCTTCAGTGTAGCCGTTAACGTCTTTCATGGTATATACAAGCATGATTTAGTAAAGATTTTATATAGATGACACTGTCAATGTGTCACCAAACATTACAGTTAATTTTTAGGTGAAGGCAATAGGATTTAAATTTGTGACTTCATAATTTATTACATCATTGAGTGAATACCATCTTTATCGTGAATTTATGTGGATCATAGGATAATTGAGGGAATTTGGGGGAGAGGAATTGAGATTTACTTTAAAGTGTTCTCTAAAGAAACCAGAATTTTTAGGGTTTTGTTTTGTTTTGTTTTGTTTTGTTTTGGTCATAGCATTTCCATTTCTTCTCAAACAAAATGTTATGACTGCTTAAAAAGGAGATAGATCATAGTCACTTTGTTTTCCCAATTAGAGTCATTGTTCATTATCAGTTGGTGGGTGTGGGAACTGCTTAATAAAGTTTGGGTAATTTAGTTTTCAGTTTAAATTCTCAACTGGCAATTGGCCGAAAACTCTCACCTGAAGACCCGAGCATCGCAGTGTCATCTTGTGACTTGGCAACTGTCTGCTTGACATGGGAAGGCACTGTCAAGAAAGACCAATGGAGCGACTACCCAAAGGAAATCAACGGTGAGCATTTCCATTTAAATCACGATGTATACATGCATATGTATGTAAAGCATGTCAATTTAGTATATTTAAATTGTAAAATTGGAGTATTTTACTCTAAAAGTGGACATGATTAATGCCAAATGTTTGAATTATGTCTCTTTACTTTCAAGAAAATAAATGCAAAGAATGGTTTTATGGATGAGTAAGAGATTATTTAATGTTGATAAGAATATAATAACAAAGTTGAAAAATTATTTATATAGTTTATGTTCAGTTTAACAAAATCACTTTTTTTCTAGTTCTTTTATAGCCAATAACCTTTAAAAATGACATATTAGATATTGCTTGAGTAAAGTATAACTTTTTAAAAAGTTATACCAAAACTGGATTTAATTACTCAGAGTTATAGGTGCTTCTTACTTAAAATATATGTCATAAGTTTTGCAATAATTTGCTTAAGACTGTTTTGTATTTTACCTCCACTACAAAATAATGGGAAGAAAAAAAAAGTATAATATCAAATAACAAAATCCTTTAACATCACACCTTTAAAATTGCTGCTGTACATTAAAAATTGCTACTATACTTTCATGGAAAGTATTAAATTTGCATGATAAGCTGTCTATGTATCCCAAGCAAAGTAACCATTTATAATGTAGCACAGTATCAAACTTTGGTGATAAAACCAGGCATCCTTCCCCTACCTCAGATATATTTTTACTAGAAAAAAATCCTAAATTTGCCTCATTTTTATATGCCTCAAATGATCTTAAACTTATGTTTTTCTCCTGAACATATTTGGTTCCTACATACCCCTTTATTTGGACATCTGTGACCAATTTGACCCATGATTATTGATGGTAACTTTGGATAGGAGTAGAGAGATTGAAATCTAAAATTGATGTTTATCAAAGTTTACTGTCTCCACGGACATGATAGTTTTATGACAACTAGAGAATAACTGATGAAGACAAACATATTAATACTAGATTATAAATCTTTTATCAAACAGGATTTTTGAGACTGACAGTTGAAATTTTTCTTGCTTGGAGATATCAAAATGATATTAATTGCATCTGGCCATGTTTTTAGGTATTTTTCTAGAGCTTTATAACAAATATAATCAAGAATTGCACTTGTGACAAGCATCTCACCCAGCATCTGTCATCATTCAGATGTTGACAGTGAACTAAGTACTGTACAGGCGACATCCATCTCCAGTCCATCTACCTGAGCATCCACATCTGTATAGACTGTCTTCTGTGTGCCATCCGTTCAGTTAGGTGCTCAGGGTAAAATGGTGCAGTTAAAGACAGGTATTTCTTAACTGCTCTCCAACTTCCAATGTAGATAGTAATTACAGTGCAGATATAATGACACAAAGAAATGTAAAATTGCAACCAATACTATGAAAAGAGCCAATAGTATGAAAAGGCCCGAGTTGCTGTGAGATCAGAAGCAATGTGGTTGGTGTACAGGAAGCACAGATATCACACTTTGCTTCTTAAAGTGAAAGGGTCACTGTTTTAAAACTTTTTAGGTTCATAATTATATATATATATATTTTGCAGTACCGGGGATTGAACCCAGGGGCGTTCTACCTCCACGCTACACCCCTGGCCCTATTTTTTTTTATACTTTATTTTGAAACCAGGTCTCACAAAGTTGCGGAGGGCCTCACTAGGTAGAGAGAGAGATGGAGAGAGAGAGAGACGGGGAGAGAGAGAGAGAGAGAGAGAGAGCGAGCGCGCGCGCGCGCTGAGGCTGGCCGCGAACGCGGATCCTCCGCCTCCCGAAGTACTGGGATTACAAGCGTGCACCACCACGCCCGGCTTTAAGTTCATAATTATATTAACTGAATATCTTCTAAGAAGGCATTGGAAAGACTAAATTCTAACCATGGGGAATACGTTTTTTATGCTATTATTCTGTTTTCTTGTCAAAGCAGAATTCTTATGTGAGGATTTTATTAATGGGAGAGTTCTTATAGGATCCTTTAACATTTCAGGAATGAATGCCATGAAGGAAGACCCTGATTCTTCAGCTGGTTTAAAGTTGTTACTTACAGACTTGTTTAATAGTAGTATGATTTCCTTAATCAACTTTATCCTTTTTTAAAGGAAAAGAATATAAAACATGTTTTTCTTACACATTTATTTTAATTCATATTTATTAAATTTTGGAAAATAAAATGATAGAACATTTGGATGCCTAAACATTTATACTTTTTCTGTAGGACACAGAATCTCATCTAAAGGAAAGACACCAGTGATGTTTGAAAAATAATGAAATTAGTTGGTTTTCATATGTGAGATCTGTGCACATTTTTTAAAATTTTCATTGAAGACTAGGTTTTTAAGATTTACCTATAGTACAGCATGCATTGTTCAAATTGGAGTAGTTAGCATTTCCCTCCCATCATTTTGTGTGTGGGTGTGTGGGGATAGTGGGGATTAAACACAGGGGCATTATACTCCCAGCCCTTTTTATTTTTTGTTTTGAAAAACTATATTGCTGAGGAGGCTGTCTTCTAACCTGCCGTCCTCCTGTCTCAGCTGCCCAAGAACTGGGGTTACAGGCGTGCACCACCATACCCAGCTTCATCGTTTCTTTACTTTGGGAGCCTTTGAGCTTTTCTCTTCTGAATCTTCATAAAATACATAGTAAGTTATTACAAACTGTAGTCATCACACTGTGCTGGATTCTCTTGGTTCACCTGATAATATAAACAAATTGAAGCAGAACATACTCTAGCATGAAACTAAACTCAGAAAAGCTTACTTTATTAATAGAAATGATTTTTCCTTAATTTATTCCTGAAATATATAAGCTAGTTAAAATACTAGGTGAACACAAATCTTTTTCAAATGGTAGAATCCAAATTAAGTGTATTGTTAACTTTTTGCTCAAAATTATGTTGCATTTAATCTCTGTAGTACCTTAATTTAGTTTTCCTGGATCCTCAAAAGAAGGCCACCAGCCTGGCTTTTGAGTATTCTCATTTAAAGGTCTCAGAGCTCAGAAATCTCGGCAATTCTCTTTGTCAGTCCTCAAAGGTATCTTTCCCAGACCTCTCTCTCAGAAGGGCTGTCTTGAGGAAACATTCTTTGCTTCCTGTCCTGCCTTACAGGGTTCATCACATTCCCTGTTCACTGATGGCTCCTTTTGGTCCTGTGAGTTAGTTTTCATTGGTCCATGAAGTCAGGTGGAGAATTAGGCATTTAGCTGCACAAAGTTATGTAAATATCACAGAAAGGTAATACGTAGTATTTCTTTTATTGAAATGAATTACAAATGACTTGTTTCTAAAGCAAACAAAGGTCCACCAATAGTCATCAGTTTTTTACTATATAACTTTTTAGTTTAGCAAATAATACAGCATATGATTATATGTGTTGTAATGGCTTCTATGTTGAATTTTGGAACTACTACTATCAGCAGAAATGAGTTGGAAGTAATGATGGTATGGAATTGGAATTTTAAATGAAAAAGGAAATTTTTAATTAAAGTTATGGGAAGGGAATGAATGTTTTCAGTTCAATATAAAAAAGAACCTTTTAAATGGGAGAAATGAAATAAGGTTCCTTCCAAGACCCATTCTTTTAAGAATTTATGACAAATTTATAAAGAGGAATTATTGCTGATGTACATCACAAGGACTTATCTGAAGAAATTCTATTTCACGTCTTTAAAAATTAATGTATTGATAATTATAAATATATATAATTTTATATGAACTAGATAGTAGTAGTAGTATTAAGCTGCTGCTTATGGTGAGATCTTCAGTAAATATACTTAAGAAGACAAAGCAAATTCCATTTATTGATTCCATAAATTCTTATAACCTGTTATATACTGTTCATTGCACTGGGCATTGGGGACATAGATATGAAAAGACTAATGTGATCTCTCAGGTTCGAGTCTGGCTGGGCACACAGACATGAAGTGGGTAATTCCAGTAGAGGTACAGTGCCTTGTAACTTTATCAAAACAGAGCAGTCCTTTCTTAAGGATACCTTGAGAATCCTTCCATCTGTAGTAGGCTAATAATTTAATCAGTTCACTTCCCTCATGAAATGAAGTTACTCATTTTGACATGCAAATGTATCTTAGAAATCAGTAAAGCTGAGGCAGTCTTGTCACTTTTATAGCTTGTTTCAAAAGGAGAAACTGCTAATGGAAAGATCTTCAAGTATCTGAGGTACCAAGAAATGTGAATACACTCAGGACAAACTCATAAATGCCTGTCATGTGCATTATACATTATACAAGCCATTTCATACAATCATATGAAGCAGGTGTACTTTAAACATTTTCAGATTGTTAAGAAGTTAGTCTCCAGGGTCAGACTGGCTGGATTTGAGTATTAGCTCAGACGCTTAGAAGGTTCGCGATTTTAAGAAAGTTGCCACCTGAAATAACAGCAGCATGATGCTTTCCTGTGCTGTGTGCATGTCTTATAGACGACTGCAAAGAGCAATAATGCTTAAGACAGATGTAGCAAAGTGTTGGTAAAATGCTCACCTAAGCTCTGAGACCTCTTTAGCCACAGTTCTCTAGTCATTCAAAGGCCTCCATCAGGCTGCATCTTCAAGACCAAGTATCTCAGCATTTAACCCAAGACTCAGTCTGTCCCAGCCACCAGAAAACTGATTCTTCTTCTCATCTAAGAAAGGAAGTAGCAAAGATTTTTGATATACCTCACGGAAGATAAACCCAAATAAAAGTTTTGAATGACGAAACTATGTCAATACAGAATATTTTTCCCTGCAAAAACTCCAACAAATGATTCTTTCAATAATAGGGTCTGTATTATATTTGCAATATTTATCAATTTAAAAATATTTATTGCTCTATTATCTTACTAGAAAACAAATTCTTTTATTTCTTAGTCATATAGTACATTATCTACTTCATATAACTTTTGAAAATATATTTTAAATTCATAAAAGAATATATAGACTTACTATATCTTTTAGTTTGATGTCTTAGAAATATATTTTAAGACCTAAATAATTTTTGCCAAGTAATTATGTTGAAAAATAATTTCAGGGTGAAATTTTTTGTTGCTGTGGAACTAGGGATTGAACCCAGGGGCACTCTACCTCTGAGCTACACCCCCAGCCCTATTTTATTTTATTTTTTTAAATTTTGAAACAGGGTCTCACTAAGTTGCAAAAGGCCTTGCTAAGTTTTTGAGGCTGGCAGCGAATCTGCAATCCTCTTGTCTCAGCCTCCCAGGTACTGGGATTGCAGGCATGTGCCACCATACCGTGCTCCAGGGTGAAATTTAATAGACTTTCTTTTTTTTTTTTAACCTATGATCCTCTGACTTTGAACGCTACATATGTAAAAAGACAATTTCTGTATTTATGAATTAATTTATTATCATAAATGCAAGTATCTTTTCAGGTGAAGTATTTACATTAAATTCAGAATAGATATTTTATAACCCAGTATTGTTTTTATATTTGCAATACAGAAATACTTCTTTCATTGTAAGATGCTAAATGAGAGAAAATTATTTGAGTACTACAAGCATGGTTTCCATGACCACAATTAGTTCTAATAAAGTCAGTCAGCAAGTGTTTATTGAAAACTTAACTACCTATATAGCACTTGCTGTTAATAATGTAATGTACCCTAAAAGAACTATGCTATAAATCTGCCATTTAAAGACTACTTAGACTTGAAGCACAAAATCCTAGATCTAGTTCCTGCTCTGCCAAAATAAACAGAGGGATCTTAGACGAATCTACTAAAAGTCTAAGGCCCCCTTAGCATCTGAGTGCAGCCCTGCCCTGCCCCCACACACAAAGTCATCACGAGTTCTCAAAAGTAAATTAAAAACTAAGAAGTGACCAAATTTACTGGGAAAAGAATTCAATTCTGAAAAATATTTTGCATGATTCCTTAAAATGAAAATACATTATTGATTTTTGTAGATGTTATTTCAGAACTTCTCAAATATTCTCACATGAATATCTAGTGTTTCTTCATTGCTTCTTGGCCTTTGGTCCGAGATCAAGGGTAGTACTTCTTAACTTCCCAGAGGACATATAAAATCCCTTTAGTCTGACTAATTTTCAGGTTGATTTCCTTGTTTAAATTTATTTTCTAATACAGGTTTCAACAGATACTAAATTATTTTTTCTATCTTTGGATTAACTTTTTATAAACAAGTTTTAAGTAGCTACAGTAGCCACTACAAACTCTGCTGCTTGTAACACTATAAGGCATTTCTAGGACTTCAAATAGTATCCTGAGTTTTCAGATTAATTTAATAATTTATTAAAAAGTATACTATAACATTTAAGGGAAAGGAAATAAAACAGGCATGATAATAGATGATACGTGTGTGTATATATGTTACGTGTGTATATGTGTGTATGTGTATATATATATATATATATATATATTGTGTGTGTGTGTGTGTGTGTGTGTGTGTTGTCTGCTTTACCAAGTGATCTTACCAAATCACTTAAACACCATTGGCACCCGCCGAGGAGGAGCAGAGTAGCTGGGAGCACCCCTCCACACAGCACCATGTTACGAAGCATGCATTAGTGTTTTAGGAGTCTGAGCCCTGATAGGTTTCAAGCCAGGCCTGCTAACCATCACAAGTCAGTTGGTATGCCTGCTGAGCTACTGGATATTAACATAGTCATATTTAGAATAACTTTTCACATAAAAAACAAAGGTAATTAGATGTCCTTTATAGGCTCAATAGAAACTTTAAGAACACATATATTGTGAGCTGCTCCATCTTAAATGTTGCAAGGTTTGCAAAGGCATTGAATATAACTAACTTTGGAAAGGGATAGTATTAAATATTAACATGCAATCATATGGTAAAAGACAGGTTTGTAAGAGTACAATTAACATACAGAAAAATAACTTTTTTTTTTTTTGCAGTACGGGGGATTGAACCCAGGGGCGTTCTACCTCTGCGCTACACCCCCGGCCCTATTTTTTATGCTTTATTTTGAAACCGGGTCTCACGAAGTTGCAGAGGGCCTCACTAGGTAGAGAGAGAGAGAGAGAGAGAGACAGGGAGAGAGAGGGAGGGAGAGAGAGGGAGAGAGAGCTGAGGCTGGCCGCGAACCCGGATCCTCCGGTCTCCGCCTCCCAAAGTACTGGGATTACAAGCGTGCGCCACCACGCCCGGCATAACTTTTTTTCTTAGGAGGATTTTCTTACTGCAATATAGTGGGGCGAAAATCTTATATATTATTATTTTTTGTGGTACTGGGGATTGAATCCAAGGACATTCTACCTCTTAGCTACACCCCCAACCCTATATTATTTCTTTATTTTGAAACAGGGTCTCAGTAAGTTGCGGAGGATCTCACTAAGTTGCTGAGGCTGGCCTCGAAACTGTCTCAGCCTCCTAAGTACTGGGATTACAAATGTGCACTACCATGCCCAGCCAAATCTTATATATTATTAGGTATTAATCAACACAGTAAAAGTGAAGTTGAGGACAGCAAAAATAACCTTTCTAATTGCTGTGAAAATAAGATGACAGAAGATAATCCCATCTTATAATTTTATAAGAGGGGAAATAAGTGATGGATACTGTGTTTTTACAATAAAGGTGCATGCAGTAGAATACACAAAGGACATAAGTAAGTCTTTCTACTTCACACATTTCTGCTATGTATTTTACCCATTATAAATTTATTGAAAATTATGAGAGGAGTGTATAAATCCAAATATTTCAGTGGTTTTTTAGCCTACACCTGTCATTCATTTAAATACCTGAGTGCCTACTAAAATAAAATATTGCAGTCTTTTATGCTTAGTACAGTAAAGCTATAACAGTTTACCGTCCTCATACTTAGCTGAAACCAATCAGTCTCATTCAGAGAAGGTAATAGCAATGGGTTAAAGAAGGGGTCATTTGGGTTGGCAATGTAGCTCAGTGCTGGAGGGCTTGCCTAGCATGTGTGAGGCCTTGGGTTCAATCCTAGCACCACAAAAGGGGAAAGTCATTTGAATCATGGAATATTTTTGAGGATGCAGACCCATGTAATATATGCATATGTGATTTCATTGATCAATGATTTCAACTGATCAATGATATATTGATATATATCAACAAAATCATATATATATATCAATGAAATCAGAGGGCAGCATAATTTGATTAAGATAAGGAAGTAGGAGGGTATCAAAATAAAATAACCTATTTTTCATTGATACAGTATGCTCTGCAAACTATTCTATCTTTTGTTTGGGGAGTACAAATTATTTTATTTTTCTAAAATTTTATTTCCTAAAGTGTATTGTACTAGAATTTACAAAGTATTTTTCCTCTGTGAATGTGCATATACATAGTAGTAGTATAGGAAAGTTAAATTTAATTTAAAATGAGTCTTTTAAAAGCATGGGCAGAACTGTGCCAGTCCCATGGAGAGCAGTCTGTCATATCTGTCGCTCCTTGCTTGGTTTGGTTGTGAGTGTTTGTTAATATAATAGGCAGTAGTAGATAGTACTGTGTTTACTTACACTAGAATATAGTTGGCTTCGTAGGTAATGTTCCAGAAGTCCGGATTAAAAACATACTGTGAAAAGTTTCAAGCATACACAGAAGAAGTCTAGTGTAATGTAATAAACCCCATAGGTCCATGGCCCAGATTTAACAGCAAATTTTGGCTGCATTTGCTTCCTCCACTTTCCACTGTTCTTCAGTCATTTTTAAAGCAGATCACAGATCTCAAGTCTTTACACTCCTACATTCTTCAGTATGTACCTCTTTTTAAAAAGATGTTTTTCTTATATAACTATATTTTTATCATACCCAATAAAATTAGCATCTCAGTTGAAGATAGAATTTCTATCTTCAGTTTTCCCTCCTTTTCAACGGTAGAATGTCATTTTACGTTTGGGTTGTTAATTCAGAATCCACACAAGATCCATACCATATTTGGTCATTAGGACTGCTCTGTAACTAAAGTGTCTTTCTTTCCCACACTTCTCCTCCCTCTCCCACCCCTTTCTTCCATCCCTCTCTTCCTGGCTTCTTCCCTCTTCATGACTTCTTGAGGCAATGGATAAACCATCCCACTGTAGTGTATTCCCTCTTCTGGATTTTTCTGTTGGCTTCTCCCCATCAGCTTGTTCTTGTGGCCCCTACATTTTCTATAAATTGGCAGTTAACGTAAAGAAAAACCTTAATTAGATTCAAACTCAACTTTGTTTCAGTATTAAATGTTGCGGAAAATAGGGCTGCTTGAGGCAGGGGCCTGTCCCTTCGCACTGCATCACGTCAGGGAGCACGTGACAAACATGTGCTTGTCACATTCTTAGCAGTGCTAAAATTGGACAACAGTGACAACCCAATCTCTTTGTTGAGAACTTTCCAGAAAACTTTCTTCCCATGGTTTCACCTACTGCTGATTGTTTTCTCAATCAAGTTTGTCATTAGTGTTTGAAAGCTAATGTATTTTTTAATCTGCCACCCCTTTGACATGTGTTAACATAAATTCTTCTGAAGAAATTTCCCATATAACTAAGGCTTTTGAGTTACCTGAAATAGTCATCCTAGAAAGAAGCATGATGTTTTAAGATGATCTCTTAAATAATTTCCAAGGTAACTTAAGCTACATGAACCACATAGCACATTGAGTACCCGTTTTATATATAATTGTGGGGGGCTTTTATAGAATAGATATTTCTTTATTTTCATAAGCATTGTGAGTACTAGGATGTCTGTGTTTAGTCGACATACACAGTGCTCGCTTTGTAGGAGCTGGAGACCTTTTCCCAGTCCTGCTTGGTCAGGATTCCATTGTGCCGAGCTGTGGATGAGAAGCGGAGCTTCAGGCTTCAAGGCGCGGTCTACTGCATTAAGCCCACAAGCCCAAAGCAGGAGAGAAGTAGCGAGAAACAAATTCAGGAATGAAACAATCACTGTTTCTATCATTAGTTTATTCATCGATTATCAGTAACCCCATTTTTACTTAATACTGTTAGTGAACAAAACCTGAAGAAGAAATAAAACCAAAGTATTTCATTTTTAGATGTCATGATTGATTTTACCTAGAAAATGTAAGGCAATAAGTCTTAAAAAATAATTATTTAAATAATACAAAGTGAAGTGCCAGATATTCTGTATCTTTGTACCTGCTAGAAAAACACTGGAAAGTATTAATATTAAATATAAAATATTAATATAAATATTATTCAGAATAATAACAAATAAAATATAATACTTAACAAATAAATATATGACTTAGCAATTAATTTAAGAGATACTCAACTTTTAGGATAAAACATTGTATCTGAAGAAATCTCAAGACTCAATTAAATAGAATCTTTTTGAATTGAGAATATGGACAAATTAATTAAAGTCATTTATAGATTTTTAGGTTTACATCTAACTTTCAGAATTCCTAGTGATTTGTTTTCCAGTGATTCTTTGATAAAGGGTAGTCTCGCCCTACTGAGTATCAGAAGGTGTTAAAAAGCGTCAGTGTCTAAAACAGTGACATTGATGCAAGAGCAGACGTGTGACCCAGGTGCCAGGAGGTACCACGCTGCCCGGGAGACTTAGCTGTGCAGTTCCCTTGACCTTATGACTTCATGGTCAGTGTGAGTTGAGACATGGCCTTGGTTCTGTGATTTGATGCTATTCCTGTGATTGACTTGCGACCTCATGTTTCTCTGCCTCTGCTTGCAGCATCCTGGTTTCTGCCGTGTCAGGTCAGATGTGAGCCAACCCCTTCACTAGTTTGAAAAATACTCAGAGGAGGTGATAGCCCAGCAGATTATTTCATGGTCTTTGAGCAAAGCATCGAGTCCACATCATTCCCTCCTACTCACATGTCCTAACCTAGGTCAGTGCTCCTTAAGTATAGGCTGCAGACCAGTCTGTGACTAAATGCCCACTCTCAATTTCTTTACTTTAGAAGCTGTTACAGCGATGTGATATTTCTGTGTCGTCCAGGCACATCACCCATGCCATTTGGTTGACGGGTAGAGCAGTCTTATTAATGAAGCTGCCCAGAGAGTTGTATCTGCTGTGAACTGCAGATTAGTCCAGTCCTGAGCCGTCTTCCGGGCGCACAGCCACAGTGGGAAAAAGTCCATCACTAGAGATAGCAAGAGAAACTGGTCAAGATGAGAGAAAGTCAGTTGATCACAGCTGTTTTGTAAGGAACTTTAAATGACTTGTTAGTGTGGCTTTAGATACTTGCAAATAAAATTAAAATGTGAACACTAAATCTCTGAATGTAGTAAACAGCCATCATCCTTCCAGCTAGTGGGAGTGAACCAAAGGACCCACTCTCCACCAGCATGATAGGGACGTCAGAGGAGTTCCTAGTCGGCTCCTCTGGTGGGAGCTTGTCTCCTCTTCCCCTTCTTGGCCTTGGAGTTTCAACAAGCTCGTAGAATCTTTTCCTCTCAGTGCAATTCCAAACTGTATTGCTCTTTACCCATTCTTAGTTTTTTCCCCCCTTTGGCATATTATTGTTGCACTTAGTTCTTTATAACCAATTTTACTCATACCCCTCAAAGTTAGTTCTAAGGCTTGCAAGATGTCCCAAACAGGAAAATTATTTTAAATTAAGTGAACTTTGAGGTATACTAATATTATTTAGCCTAAAGTTTTCTTAAAAATAATCTTTCATTTTTTTAACATTTAAGTCTGATTCCCTGATACAAGATCACTAAATTGAATTAATTGTGAAATGTCGAAAGCTTTTTACTTCTATAATCATGGCATAATCTGTCAATTAAAACACTATTTCATTAATACAAAGTAAACATAAATCCTGAATTTATTACTTTTTTGTTTTCTTACTGCGGTTTTGGCTATACAATAAACAGTAACCTGTACCCTGAAATGAAGTGCACCATACACACTGTCCAGTTTGTTTTGCGGATTAATTCCACGTTTTCAGGATTTAGAATCGGAATCTAGTACTTTATAAATAGTCATTCTTTCTTCTGATTCTAGTGACCTTTTCATATTGGGTTTCAAGAAGAATACACATTCAGTCTTTTATCAACACTACTGATCTGTTACTGATTCCAGGCTTTCTTTTTGTCACAATTTATCAAATTTGAAAAGAGTAAGAAAACACTTAAAGGAAATTAGTCTCTGTGCTTTTAGTGATAGTCTATAAGTTACAGAAAAACAAGTGAGGGCCAGGCCCACGTGGTGGCACACACCTGTAATCCCAGTATTTGGGAGGCTGAGACAGGAGGATTGCAGGTTTGAAGCCAGCCTCAGTAACTTAGCGAGGCCCTCAGAAACTTAGTAAGATCCTGTTTCAAAATAAAAAAGTAAAGTAGGGCTGGGGGTGTAGCTCAGAGATAGGGCGCCCCTGAGTCCTATCCTCAGAGCCACACATAAACACACAAAAGAAAAACAAAATCAATAGGCTTCAGTATTCCTTATTTAAATTTTGTGCTTTTAAAAATTGTACAAAATATACATATTTACTTTAAAATATATTAGAAAATCGTACTGATAGCATAGCATCTTCTAATTTCAATTTAATATATGGTAATGATTTACTTAAACCAACTTCCAGATGTATAACCATTATATCACTGAGTTTCTATTGATACACTTTCCATAAGATGAAAAGTAATACCAAAATATTAAAAAGGCATGTTGCTTTTCCTATATATTAATATTCTTATATTTGATAAAGTACACTGTATGATTTCCTGAAGTACTCTATTTCTTTTCAGTAATTTGGATTATAATCATATTTTTTTGTGTGTGGTACCGGGGATTGAACCCAGGGGCGTTTTACCTCCGAGCTACACCCCCGGCCCTATTTTTTATACTTTATTTTGAAACCGGGTCTCACGAAGTTGCGGAGGGCCTCACTAGGTAGAGAGAGAGAGAGAGAGAGAGCGAGCTAGCTAGCTAGCTAGCTGAGGCTGGCTGCGAACCCGGATCCTCTGGTCTCTGCCTCCCAAAGTACTGGGATTACAAGCGTGCGCCACCACGCCTGGCTCTAATTATTTATTTTTAACATTTCTCATGAATATTTTAAGATGTCATTTTAAAACATTTTTAACATGAATATATGATTAAAGGTTTATATTGTTAATATTATCTTATGTGACATGTTTTCAAACTCCTCAGATCATTTTTAGGTTTCTAATTGTTTCATCTTATGCAAGTTTATAATATTGAACTAATTTACATAATATTGAACTATTGAGTATAGTCAATATTGAGAATATTGAGGTTATTCTTTTTCTATTCATCAATTTTTTAGTGCTTATGTGCCAAGACTTATTCAAGACTCTACAGATAAGTAAAGTATTAGAAAATAATAAACACACAAGCCAAAATTCCTTTTTCTCATGGAGTTTTGCATTCTGTGCATTTAACACAACTCAAAGGGCTGCTTTTCTGTTGTCATAAAATGCATCTGTCATTTTTTGGAATACGGCGACAGGGCAAAATTTCTGCCAACTCTGTTTGACTTGTTGCTTTTTAATGAGTATGGCTACTTATTTATTTGTTTATTTTTGTTTCTTCAGTACTAGGAATTGAACCCAGGGGCATTCTACCTACAAGCTACATCCCCAGTCCTTTATATTTTTTATTTTGAAACAGGATCTTGCTAAGTTGCTGAGACTGGCTTTGAACTTGTGATCTTCCTCTTTCAGCCCCCCAAGTACTGGGATTACAGGTGCGCACCACCATACCCGGTTTATTTTTTATTTTGAAACAAGCTTTCTCTGTGTTGCCCAGGCTAAAACTTGAGATCCTTCTGCCTCACCCTCCTGAGTAGCTACAATTATAGGCATACGCAACCATGGTGGGTTGTACTAATTATTTTTTAATGTAACTTACAGCTGTGATCACTTGATAACATAGAATTTTTCTGTATTTTCTCACTTCTCAATTTTCCAGAGATAGGGTAGAGGTTGAACCACTCAAGGTTTGGAGTTTAAGGAATAATATTTGAAACATGCATTACTTAGTGGACACATTTATTTTTTGAAAGAAGAGAATGTGCTTTTTATATTACCCATGTTTTATCTAATCTCTTTTTTCAGAGTTTCATTTTTTAAATATAGAACAATAAACTCGATCCCAATGGTATGAACTCAGTATAATTTTCTTACTCTTCTCTCCTCCTTTAGGAAACTCTTAAACTTCCACCACAAGAAGATTATAGAGCGCTCCCTCCTGTACCAAGAAAGATCAGCAGATCTTTTCAGTGTTCTTGGAGGTGTGGGGTGAGAACTTGATCAGTTTTGTCAACCCGCTTGTTCTCTAAAGGTAAGCTCTGTGTGGCAAGTGCACACTCAGGGGCCCAAACTCCTGGCACAGGACTGGTTTTGGAATGCTCCATTGAGGGGTTCAGAGCGCCAGCCTTCCTCAGGGACAGGTGCCCAGGCAGGGAGCCACTCATGCGTAGGACATCACACATGAGGTGATTGTCATTATTTAGAAGTGAAGCTTGTCCTAGGGATGTATGGATTTTTTTATTTTTATCTTTTAGTGGTGCTGGGGATCAAACCCGGGGCCTCACACATGCTAAGCACACCCCTAACCCCTTTGTTTTGTTTTTTAAAAGTCCCACTGAGAGTAAAACTTGTTTTCCAGTACAGTCTGTATCTAAATTAGTTAATAACTGCTGAGGTTAATTCCTCAAGAACTCTTTTTGGATGCCTTGAGATTTGCACTGAAGAATTTTCAGACAGTGACATCATTTGAGCGATCTGATGACTTGATACAGCCAGTTTGAATCATTGCTTTTCATGATTGTTTTGAAGCTGTGTCTTGCCTTTATTCAGGGAGAGGCCCTCAAATCATTTTATAATCTGTATTAGACTTCAGAAAGTATGGAAGCAAAGGCCTTCTTACTCTTTAAAAGGCATATGATCATAAAACTTATCAGAACCTAATTTTAAAAAATCACTTAAAATCACCAATTTTTTCTTGTCTTACAACTTTTTCCTTTCTTCGGGGAATAAAGATTAAATACATTTGTTCCAGCAGGGAAACCTTATAAAGGAAAATAAATCAATATCTTGACTTTATTTCCAAACACTAAAATCAGAAAACCTTATGCTTCTCTTATACATCTGTTGATACCTCTCAAAATTTACTGACCAAACCTGTTAAACTTTCACTTGGGTATTATGCATTGGCTATGGAGAAGAGCAGAAGGAAGCTTGCTGATCTTGAAAATGTCATCCGTATTCGTGGTAGGTCAGTGTTAGGTAAGAATCGCTTGGCTGCCAAAAGCGATTCTAACCCCCAGGGTGCTGTAATGTTCATGGTGAAGAGTTAAAGCGCTGAGAAAGAGTTGAATTTATTTCATGTCATTCATCCTTCTTAAAGTGATCTTGGGAACTGGTTCTATAAAATGTGAACTTCTATGGACCCTTAAATTTGGGGAGAAATCTGATTTTTGTCTGGCAGAATTAATTCTGTTGCATGATAAACTTTATTTTCAAAACTATTATTCTTCCTTTATTTGCATAATAAAAGTTATTAAATAGGAAAATAGCCCTTTGTTTTTGTTGTTATAGTGAAAAAATACAACTTAGACCTTTTTTAAAAAACCTTGGGAACAAATTTACTTTTTATATCAAAATAGTTAAGTTAGAACTGGTCTTCCTGCAGGTAATTTTACATGATTTTAAACTTCAGAGTAGATACAATATTGATTGTATTAGAGAGGAAATACAGATAGTTGACTTTTTTGAGAGTTTAGAGATTTTATGTACATATATATATATATATGCATATTATTTTCTTTGAATTATTTGTGAGCGCATGTTAAATATTTTTAGCTTTCATAATGGCATGGGAGAGAATGGACGAATGCATTAACTCTTCGTCAGTTAGAAAAAAAGGATGGCTAAACAGATCATTGTTTCTTATTCAAACTCAAGCTTTATTATAACTACATTTTTTAATTTAAAACATTTTCCCCACACATACCTTTTTTAAAAAATGATTTTTTCTTCTATATCTAGAGTATCAAAAATAAGATCTTGTCCCAACAATTAAATAATTTATATCAACTCATTCATATTAGGAAGCAAAATAAACTGTTGCTCTAGGATTTGGCTAGTATGTAGTAGTAAAAACTCAGCATTATGGGTCTTAGGAGTTCTTACATTGAAACTAGAATTGAGATTTTATATATATACACACAGACATATACATACTGACATTTATTTTTAAATTGTGTAAGAATGCTTTGTTAAAAATCAGGTCTTTGATTTTTCTTTCAGTACTATTTGGATGATATATTTGTTTGTGCCCCCCCCATCCTGTAGCACTGGGGATAGAACCCAGGGGCATTCGACCACTGATCTATGTACCCAGGCCTTTTATTTTTATTTATTTTTTTGAGACAGGGTCTTGCTAAGTTGCTCAGGCTAGCCTCAAACTTGCAATCCTCTTATCTCAGCCTCTCAAGTACTGGGATCACAGGCGTGAGCCACCATGCCTGGCTTCGTTTAGTTTTTAATGTGCTCAGAGCCGGTCCACGCATACGATTGCTACTGTAAATTTAGCTTCCTCAGTGTGTCCATACTCCCCGCCTACCCTAACAGTTGGAGGCAGGCGAGAGAGTATTTTACCAGTATTTATATTTTAGAGATGGGGCAACTAGGAAATTCTAGTCCCACCCTCTCTATGGAGGGATCTAGACTAGAAATGTCCAGTAAAAAAAATAATAATTCAAGCCACAAATACAAGCTATATATAGAATTTCAATTTTTCTAGTAGCCATGTTAAGAAAGTTTTAAAAAGATGAAATTAATTTTAATATCATTTTTAATCCAACATATCCAAAATAATTTTTTACATGTAATCAGTATAAAATTTTTTTAATCACTTCATTTTTTTCATACTAGGCGTTCAAAACCTGGTGTGTATTGTGCCCTCGCTGCACATTTCCCATTGAACTAGCCATGGTTCACGGGCTCAGTGAGCACATGTGACCAATAGTTACCCTATTTGCAAGTACAGACATGTAGATAAAGAGTGGAGCTCCCATTTTAGCCTGTCCATGCACAAGTCCTTTGGATAGCCCTTTGAGCTCTACTGGTTTAGAGTTTCCTGATTAACAGACGGCAAACAAACAAACCCACAACCACAGCAAAGCAAAGTAGAATGCCCAGTTTAATTTGAATTTCAGGTACAAAACAAATCATTGTTTAGTGCGATTATGTCCCACGCTGTGTTCATCTAAATTCACATTTAACTGGGTGTCCTGTATTTTATCTGGCAATCCTGCATTGGTTTAACTGGAGTGGAAGATATCACACTGCCTGGAACCTTGTAGGACAAGTGGATAGACAGTCTCTGTAGAGGATTTTGATAACCTTCTGAAAATCAGCATGCAAACAAAAAATGTTCTGTAGCCCATTTCATTTTGATTATCTAGGATGTTTAAGGCTGAAGTGAGGCTTCGTATTTAAACATTGTATATCTAAGTTAACAATTACATTAAGGTATATAAAATTTCATAAATGATTAGTTGCTTGCTTTTATAAAATGTAAACTGCTTCACAGCACAGCCTTAGTCCTGCACTTTATGAAAAACAGTTCTCCCTTGGCAGCCGTCTCAGCAGTGTGTGGGGCCTGGCCATTTCAGCGATTTTCCCACCATTCGCCCCACTGCAGCTGTCACCTCACTCTCAAGTTGGCAAGCGGGAACAAAATATTAGGTTGCTCAACACCAGGATGAGACTTACTTTATATACAGGTCTATAAGTACTTGTACCCTGCCTGGGGTTGACCACTGACTCCTGGCCCAGTTAGCAATCAGTTCTTTTACCAGTTATCTTTTTCCTAAAGGCTTCTTTTACAGAGGAACGTCTTTTCATTTTTATTCTTTAACATTTTAAATGTATTATTTTGGTGCCATTTTTGAAGCAAATAACAACTTCTTCAGTAGTGTGGATCCACCCCTCTTAAGCTCTACAGAGACCGTTCTAGTTCCCTAAGGACGGTAATTAGCAACCAGGCTCCACACTCCTTGCAGAGGACACTAGCCTTCCCAGCGAAGGACTGTCCTGTCGGCACTGTGTCCTTGTGGCGAGGCAGGTAGTCACCACTGCAGGACAGTGTGGCACTCGAGCGGCTAGGGGCCTGGGTCATGGCGCATTCCAAGTCCACTCCCCTTTAGGAGAGTGTGCCCAGGAGTGCGGGGTGCTTATAGTTACTGCGTTTCCTTCAGAGAACAAGAACTACAGGTAAGTTTTTTAAAAGTAATCCAGATAATTTTTAAATAAGAAATTTCAGTATTTGAAAATATTGCCCTTTCCCCCAAATATTCAACCTAAAGGTCTCCAACACAGTCTTCATTATAAAATTATAATATTTTCCTTCCTCACTCTGAGAAGTAGTTGATGTTGATGGCGGTGGTGTTGAGGAGAGACAATTTACTGTCATTTGAAAGCCGCGAAGGGCACACATTTCCATGTCTAGAAATATCCCAGGTTTATGTAAGAATCTTGTTTTGCCTATCTTCTAACGTCTAAGGTATGAATTATTTTGTCAAATTAACACCTACATCTATATATAAGTGAGGTGTGCAGCCTTTCCTTGCTTATGTCTCTAACAGCAATGAGTAAATTAGTGAGTTGTTTGGGTTGTCACTTTTATTCCCTAGACCGACTTCCTTCTATTTAAAGGATTTAGGCTTATTTCTGAAACCACAATTTAAAATAAAAAAGATCTTAAATATTACCTAATCCCATTTTAAGGCAGGGGTCCCTGAATGAGCTTCAGAGAGTCTATGAACACTCTAATACTATAATCATAGTTTGCTTATTTATTTTTTCTGGGAAAAAATGTCTTTAATTTTTGTTATATTCTCAGAGGGCTTTGTAACCAAAAATTTGGCTAACCACTGTTGATCTAGTCTAGCATGATTATTTTACTGATAAACTGAGGTACAAAGAATTTAAGTCCCTCCGCAACTTCGTGAGACCGGGTTTCAAAATAAAGTATAAAAAATAGGGCCAGGGGTGTAGCGCAGAGGTAGAATGCCCCTGGGTTCAATCCCCGGTACCGCAAAAAAAAAAAAAAAAAAGAATTTAAGTAACTTTTTTTCATCCTTTTGAAACCTCACACTTTTGAAAAGTAAAGCTTATTTCTCAAAAATTGTATTGTTAAGAAAAAGCTTTTAATTTGAATTGATGAAACTTGAGAATACTGTCTTAAGTGGGAACAGTTAGTTTGCTAATAAGTTGCTTCTGTTCTGCCATTTAACTGGAACCTTTCCCAATTATTTACATAGAAATAACCCTCCAGTAAAGTATGAGTCTGTTTGATAGATTCTTGAAGATGAATTAAAGAGAAAATGAATAATCTATAATGATTTAAGGCTTTTTTCTCTTTTCAAAACCTTTCTCCAAAAGGACTAGCTGAAATCCAAGAAAATAGGTGAATAATATTATTTTTGTTACTTGCAGAGTATTTTTCAGTGCTTAGGATACTTCAAGATCTTTGGATTATAAGACACATTTAGTATTATAATACTACTTTAGAAATGATAAGTAAGCAATTTCCGTATTAATTAGGGAAACTAATATCTCCTCAAAATAAGGAAAATACTTTTTTTTCTTTTTCTTTGGTATTCTGCCTAATTCAGGATTTAGTGAATATACCATTAATTGAATGTTGGAATAGCAAGAAATTTGAGGTATAATATACAGAAAGCAATTATTCTTCAAAAGGAATAGAGAGAAGTAAGACAAATTAGGATATTACTTCTATTTTTATTTAAACTAAATTGTTTCTTAAAAGATTCTAATGCCTAGTAAAAAGCTCATTGTAAAAATGATAACTGATTTCTGAAATAGATTATAGTTTTGTTTTTTTTCCCCTCCCACTTTGGGCATTATCACTAAAGATGATTATAACTCATTCCTCTACCTTTTATAAAAGGTGACTTTTTTATTTTTCTTCTTGCACAGTGCTAGGGATCAAACCCAGGGCCTTGTACATGCTGATCATGCGTTCAGCCACTGAGCTACATCCCCAGGCCCATATAAGGTGATCTGTTAAGTGAGCCTGATTTCGCTTTTTATTCAGGAAGAACAATTTTTGAGTACCACTTGACAGACCACCTGTGTTATTTTCCATGTGTAATTCTACAAATAAAAGTTTTTAGTTTCCTTTCATGAACTTATTTTATGTTTAAGATAGAAAACTTTAAATTCTTAGGAAATTTGCAAATATTTATTAATAGCTTTCTTTTAAAAGTTCAAGCAGACAGATTTAAATATTATCTTAATTTTTTATTCAAAAATAACTGAAATAGTTATTTATTTGACTTACTCAACTCGTTAAATTAGTGGTGCAACCGTGATTTTCATAGACTCTAACATTTGTATGTAGACAATGAGTAGAAAGTTATGATCAATTTTATTTCAGAAATTTATTACCATAGATTGTTGTTCTAAGAACCATTAAAAGTGTCTTCTCGGCTCGGCGTAGCGCATGCCTGTAATCCTAGTGCTTGGGAGGCTGAGACAGGAGGATTGAGGCCAGTGAAGATCTGCATCAACTTAGCGAGACCCCCCCTTTTTTTTTTTTTTTGCAGTACCGGGGATTGAACCCAGGGGCGTTACCTCCGCGCTATACCCTCGGCCCTATTTTTTTATACTTTATTTTGAAACCGGTCTCACGAAGTTGCAGAGGGCCTCACTAAGGAGAGAGAGAGAGAGAGAGAGCGCCGAGGCTGGCCGCGAACCCGGATCCTCCGGTCTCTGCCTCCCAAAGTACTGGGATTACAAGTGTGCGCCACCACGCCCCGCTAGCGAGACCCTTTTAATTTTAAAAAAAGTGTCTTCTCTCTGTGCCTTCCCCCCGTGTATGAACAACTTAATGTTCAAATCTTATTTCTTTTATGTTTCAAAAACCCTTAGTAATTTCACAATTTATACCTGAATATAAATTTCAAAGCCTATACTATAGTATAGACTTTGAAACCTTGCCACAACCAGTTCCCATGTTCTTATATAGGGAATAAAAACGTTTATTTAATCATTCATGAAATATAGAGAGAACTGTGAACCTAGAGTGCTAAACAAAACCCATTTCCTGCTTTTAGAGAATTTGTGGTCGACTAAAGATGTGTTGATGGAGTGTTGCAAGGGGAAGGCAGAGGGATTGCTAACCTAATCTGGGGCCAGACAACAAAACTCCAACCTACTGCAGATTGCAGAAATGAAATTTTGCCTGAACCCGAGGCTCTGTTAGGAGTTGATAAAACAATGGGAAGGCTGAAGAGTGTTCTTGGTTAAGGCACAGCAGATGTGCAAGCTCTGAAGGAAGAAAGGGAGCAAGACATACTCAAGACAGAAGACTCCCAGCGAGCGAGTCCGGAAGGCATGGCGAGATGTCTTCCAGGTGCTTACTGCATATTTGGCTTTTGGGTTTTAGCTTAAGAGCAGTGAAAAGACATTGGCCGTCAAATTTATGTTTTTCTAAAACTTTTCATTAAAGCTTGATCTATGTCTAGAACAGTGAGCATACTGTCAGTATATAACCCCAAGAATTTTCAAACTGAACATACCTATATGGCCAGCTCTAGATGAAGAAACAGTACATTACCAGCATCCTGAAAGTCCCTCTTTGTCTTCCCTTCCAGCCAATCCTGTTCCTACTCATTAAGGATACCTCTTTCCTGACTTCTTGCATATAGATGATAATGCCTTTATTGTACTTTATGTACATAGGAGCATGCAGTATAGGCTTATTGAGAGAAAGAAGCCAGGAGCAGTGTTACAAGATTCACTCATGTTGTCAAATATGGTTGCTAATCCTTCTTATGGCTCTATAATGGTCTCTGTGTATGGATGTACCATTATTCTGAGATTGCTGCATCTGCCCCATGAAGGTTGGAGAGGTGTGAATTCAGTAAGCATCACAGTAAGTCTAGGAAAGAGATAATGGGCTGGAATTTGTGTGGTGACCCTGAGGATGAAAAGAAGTAGGCATATTAGAGAGCTGTGTATGAGCTAGTTTATAGGATGTGGGGATTCATTGGATGAGTAAATGAGGAACACAGACCCCCCCCAAGCCTAACTCCTGGGTTTCTGACTTGGGGGAAGGGTTGATGATGACACCCTCTGTTAAGTCTAAACACTGGAGAGAAAGTAGATTCCTTCTTGAGTTTTAGTGATAGAGCACAATAATAAATTCAATTTCTGATATACTTGAGGTGCCTATGAAATATTGCAAATAGCTATTTATTAACTGTATTAGTTACTAACTTTGCATTCATTAATAGTGTGCTAACAAAGATTCTCTACATATAGAAAACTGCAAATCTTGTCTTCTCACTATTCTTCATCTCTGAATCTCATTAGATATTTTTACTAAACATTTGTAAGAGTGGTCTTGTCTCATGTGTTCTCTTTTTGATTTATATAGTATACTTCCCCTAAAGTGGTACAAAATGTATGTGCAAGAAGAGTAGCACTTCCTGTATATGTGAAATGAAAGACATTGTTGAATGCCTTCATGCTTCAAAAGTTGTGTTTCCATCATTATCATCTTTCCTTTAATTAGCACAATGACCATACCTTAGAGCGACTTTGTTTATGGGAAGTGGTGAGCCTAGTTACTTGGCAAGACTTTAATGGACTGAAAAATGTTCATTAAATTTTGTTAGGGGAAAGGAAAGAAAGATAGGGATGAGGTGTGACCTGAGCACAAGCAGGGTGCACAAGGAGAAAGAACCCCAAAGATGAGAGAGCAGGCGGAGCCCCTGCTTCTAGAGGGTGGAACGCCTGCTTTACAGTGCTGCCCGGGACTGGCAGTGCCCCTGGGAAATTTTATGTGAAGATGAATAATAGGCAAAGCACTGAGTGAAACAAATGCCTAAGAAATAGTGGAATACTAAATAGATGTAGCAGCTTATACCAATCAGCTATGTTTCAGTGCTTTATTTAGAAAATTTGAACTAAAATCAAGGCAGTTTATTCTTATCCTATGTCCACGGGAGGGAGAGCAACAACAGAGTAATCATGATAATGCTTTACAGTTTATAGAATTTTATTTACCTTTGGGCTTGTGTCACTTATCAGATGGCATACTTTTTTAATTAAATGCTTAATTTCATTTCAGTGAGCTTTTCTTTAATATTTCCCCCTCTAATTCATATTTACATTTAGCAATCAAACCAACATTTTCAGAAGCCAATGAAGTAAACTCACTTAACAGTTATTTAGGCCAGGCGTGGTGGCGCGTGCTTGTAATCCCAGTACTTGGGAGGCTGAGACAGGAAGGATCGCAGGTTCGCGGCCAGCCTCAACTACTTAGTGAGGCCCTCTGCAACTTAATGAGACCCTGTTTCAAAATAAAGGATAAAAAATAGGGCTGGGGGTGTAGCTCGGAGGTAGAAAGCCCCTCGTTCAATCCCCAGTACAAAAAAAATCAATTATTTTTTAACATGCTTTAAAAATCAATTATTTATTATATATGTATCCTATTTATAATAATGCTATACCCTAAGATGATGTTGGGAAACTTAGAACATACAAAAACAGTGTGATTATAAATTGTTATATGATAAGCTGAATAGTGTTGAAAAAGTAATGAATTCCAGGAAAATAAATTTTGGTCTATGATATAAAGAAAAGAAATGATAGAAGTGGTAGAATTTAATTTGGGTTTTTATGGATAGGTATGATTTGAATAGGTAAGGGTAAGATCTCATTAGAAAAGATACAGAAAAAAATATGGTATCCATTGGGAAGAATAAAAAAAACTGGCCAGACTGCAGCAGAAACAACAAGCTGTGTGAGGTGAGAAAAGTTTCATTGCGTTTTGGTTTGGGTTGGGTTGGGTTTGGGTACGGGGATTTGACCCAGGGCCTCACACATGCTAAGCACCACTCTACCACTGAGCTATACTCTGAGACAATCGTCTTGGTTTTATAGATTATCTCTAAGTATAATTTTACTTAGTTGTCACCATGTGGTAATTATATAGGTTCTTTTCAAAAACATTATGTAAAATTACTTGAAGGAGTGAAGTGGTTATGTTTTTAAGTTCAGAGTATCTTTACCTGGGATTCATGAATCTACTTCAGGAAGTCTAGATCACTCTGAAATTAAGGTAGAAGGGGCGTGTGTGTGTACGTGTATGTGTACGTGTGTGTTTCTGGAGGAAAGGTCTATTGCCTTTATCAGAGTCTTGAAGGATCTAACCAATCCAAAAGAAGTTGATAAAACAACTCCATTTCTCCTGACAAAATATTTGAATCTAACTCCTTTGTGTTTTGTTTAATGTAGGGAATTTAAAAATAGGGGAATTCAAGCACATTCAGTGTTTATCCTTCTCTTGCTATTTATTGGTACAGTATTTAAGAAATAGTTATGACAAGTATATCAGTTGGGTTATGATATCACCATAAATAGCGACAATTTTATCAGTTCCATGGCTTTCAGTAAAAGGACATTAAATTGCTTTTGTAGATACAGGCATATTTCTAAGTATGCTATTTCAGGTAGAAATTTTTTTATTTTTGGTCAGACACAGATCTTCTTTCTACAGCTTATAAAGCATTTTAAATGTCCAATTTTAATCCAGATAGCTGACTCACCTGGATCATGTTTAATCTCTTGCACAACTGCTTAAAGCAGGAATCAACAAATTATGGCCCGTAGGTCAAATCCATCTCTTAACTTGTTTTTATATGGCCTACAACCCAAGAATTAATTATACATTTTAAAATTGTTTTTAAAAAGGAACACAAAGGATTAGGATTATAAAAAGGAATATGCAACAGAAACTGTGGTCTTCAAGGCCTATCTAGCCCTTGGTAGGGTTTTGTTTTGTTGTTTTTGTTAACCTTTGGTTTAAATTAGTTCAGTCTTTAAGTTCTCTAAAATACATGTATTATTCTACAGGTGGATACATTGGTTGTGGGTAGATACTATTTTTTAAATTGAGCATATATTTGTATAATTTTAGCCAAGTTGATTAGGTAAGGTGATACTCTGTTTTCTATACTGGATATTAAGCTAGTTCAATTTCCTAAAGTCTGGAGTTGAAATTGTAAGGACAGAAGGAGTACTTAGTGGTCCATTTCAAAGAGCTATGTGAATATAAAAGTAAATTTTAATCTTCATGAAAGTATTATATAGCAACCACATTCAGATCGATTGGAAAATACTAAAATACAATGTTTACTTTTGTAGATTGTATAATGGCAAAAAACATACATTAAACTGATAATGTGTTGGGCAGGGCAGTTGCTAAAAAGTGTATTATTCATTGGTTTATTCAATATTTATTATTTTTCCTGAACTGTTAAGTAAATATTATACTTTTAAATTATATTATTATTAATGCATGAGATACTGTGATTCTAACTTTTGGATAAATATTGAAATACATTTTTAGTGAAGGATTATTATAACTAATGAGTCTTAACAATTCTGCCTTCTCTCGCATGCACCATTATTTTTTCTTTACTGCTAGGTCTTTTCTACCAATATATAAATAACACTGATTTTTTTCTCCCATCTCCAAATAATTCTTATTTCCAGTCCCATGGTTACTGCCCGATGTCTCTCTCCATTTACAGCTATCTCTTAGGAATAGTTGTCTGTGCTTTCTGGATTCAGTGTCTGTACTGCCCCTGGTAATGACCCTCCTGGTGCCAAGTCAAATGGTCAGTTCTCAGCCCTCCTCGCAGCAGTTAACACATTCCTTGTTTGATGTTCAGATACTTCATGATTTTGTTTTTCTGCATTTCTTATTTCTACTTTTTCAGTCTTTTTTGGTAATTCCTTCTTGCCTCTTCCATCTCTAAATTCACAAAATGCTCCAACATTTGGAATGTGAACAGTTTTTAAATTCATATGCACACTCATGGTATCTGTTCATTTTGTGTCCTATAACAAAATACCTGAGACTGGATAAGTTATGAGAAGAGTCCCTAGAGACCCAGTTCTCTCCCATGAGACCCCATCATCTAGTCTCCAGAGACCCACCCCAGTCTCTCAGGAAAGACATAGATCCATTCATAGGGGTGGTGCCCCAGGACCACCTAGTCACCTCCCAAAGGCCCGTCTCCTGACCCTGGCATTGAGGATAGGCCTCAACATGAGCTTGGCAGGGGCAAGTCACACACAATGGCAGCACTTGGTGACCTCATCCAGGACCATGGCTGTAGATGGCCATCCATTTTCTGATGAGCAGGAGTCCTTTGGTCTTATTAGAATGTAATATAATAAACTAAATTCTTTGCCTTCCCCCACCAAAGCCTACCCCTGAAGTTTTGCCCATCTCAGCAAATAGTGACTGCAGTCTTTTAGTCCGCCTGATAGCATCCCCAGTGCCAGTGTTTCTCTTATTCCACATACGATAATCTTCACACCTCTGTTAAAAAATTCTCTCCCCTCTAACCTTAAAATGTATCTAAAATCCAGTCACTGCTCACCATCTCCACTCCTATAAACTTGATCCAAGTCACCTTCTTGTTGCTCCAGAATCTTGCTGCAGGCGGTCTTCAGCCTCTGCCCTTGACTTACCACAGGCCGTTCTTAATACAGTTGTGCATTGCTCAGCAACCACTGTGAGAAGTGTCCTGAAGGGATTTTGTTATTGTGTGAATGTAGAAGTATGGCATCACAGGCCGCATGATCTCCTGGGACCGCCACGGAATGCATAGTCCATTGTTGACTGGAATGTTCTTGTGTGGTTCGTGGCTGTGGAGCAGGTGGTTATGGCTTGGATCTGGAGTGTCGCACAAAATCTCATGTGCTCGAGGTGGCACTTTGGGGAGGGGATTGGATCACGAGGGCTCTGACCGCATAAGTGGGTTACTCCACTGATGGCTGAGTGGACTGCTGGGAGGTAGGACCTCGTTGGAGGAAGAAGGTCCCTGGAGGCGTGCAGCAGGTTATCTTGTCCCTGGCCCCTCCCTCCCTCTCTCTCTCTCTGTCCTTCTGTTTCCTGGCCTCTGGAGCTGAGCAGCTTTCCTCCACCACCTTTCCACCATGCTGTTCTGTATCGCCTCAGGCCGCTGACCATGGACTAGAACCGCTGACACCATGAGCCAGATACATCCTTCCTTTCATAAAAGGATGCTGCTCAGCTACTGGCAGCTTCCTAGTCTGTTCAGCCATCAGTGGGTTAATTTACTTATGAGGTTAGAGCCCCATGATCCAGAGACTATGTATACCCTTCGGGATCTTTGTTTTACATTTTATGAGTTTTTTCCTCTTATTTTTTGTTGGTGCATTGTAATCAGACATCATGGTGAAGTTCAGAGTGATGGAGACATATGTGCACACAGCACTCAGTGAGCCTCCCCCCAACTCTTGCCCCGCTCCCACCCCGCTCCCTCTGCACCCTCCTGAGATTGGCATTGATAAGTTGTGTATGCACATCATGTCCATTGAAGTGTTTCCTTCAAGTCTGTCTCCCCTCCCCGCGCCCGCCTCCCTCCCTTAGGCATCCAGCACTACTGCGGTTTCTCCTCCTTTGCCTAGAGTTCCTTTCATATCCCAATTTCTCCCTCGCTTCCATACATGAGACAAAACATCTGACCTTTCACTTTTTGTGACTGACTAATCTCACTTAGCATAATATTCTCCAGTTCCATACATTTCCCTGCAAATGGCATAATTTTGTTCTTTATGGCTTATACGTTTCAAAAAGCATGAAACAGAAACCAATCCAGTTTTCCAATGTAGCTTTTGTTAAAGAAATTGCTTTAAAACATTTTTTAATAAAAATAATCACTATGAAACCACCAAATAAAGAGGAAAGAGCATGGGGGAGGACAGGGCAAGGGAGGGTAAAGGGGGACAGACATGATCAAATACATTATATATATATGTGCAGGTATACCACAATGAAACTGTTATTCTGTATAATTAAAATGCACTAATAAAAAACTATTAGGAAACTAAAAAAACCCACCAAGTAAATCTTTCCAACTTTTCATATTTTCATTCTTGACAACTTGTATAACTGTTTAAATAATGGTAGTCATAATGCAGATTCCATTTGGTTTCTTAATTATGACATGCATATTTCCATGTTTCTTTTAAATGATTAATAGACCATCTTGATGCTATCTTTATTAATAAACTATTCTTGTGGGACTTTTTAAGGTTATTTGTTTTATCTTACTGTGACTAGTAATATAGTAGATAATATCTTTGAGGGTTGAAGATTCTTTAATCTTTCCAAAAGAGTTATGTGGTCAGTTCTTCCATAACACTGACATTTACACTCTAAAAATCACCACTCTCTGCAGAATTGAACATTACAAAACCACAAGGGGTTGGAGTACAACATCCAGAATATTTGGCAATGACACATTTTTAAAAGACAGGAACCTAGTAACAGTTGTAGCAATTTTATATAACTACTGTAATAAATATGGCACTATACCGTGAAAAAAAAGCTGAAGCTCCCTTGTGGAAGTGGTGGTGGATTGTGGTCTGGGCTGTGAGAAGCAGTGGAAGGAGTGTACGGAATCAGGAGAGTTGGAACGTGGGCTGTGCCCAGTGGATGGAGGTGGCTGGTAACATCTTGAGGATGTGAGCGGGTGCTCACACTGTATCCCTTTGTGACTTGGTTCAGCTGCCCTGCAGTTTTATGGGTTTACCTGGTAGACAAAATCATGCATAAGCAAACATGAAATTGTCTTTATGTTCACATTGTTCTCTAATATACCAATTTCAGGGAAACAAATTTGCATTTTCAAAAAAAGCATTATAGCAGAACAGATTGTACTTTTCACTGCAATTTTAATATTGTACAAGGTGTTTAAGCCTCTGTAGAGGAAACTTTTCCTGATATAGCTTTAATCAAATACCTTTTTTTCTTAGTTTGTGTTACTAGGAATTGAACGCAGGGGCATTCTACCTGTGAGCTATACCCCCAGCCCTTTTTATTTTTAATTTTGAAACAGAGGCTTGTTAAATTGCTGAGGCTAGACTTGAACCTGGGATCCTCCTGTCTCAACCTCCCAAGTACTAGGATTACAAGAGTGTACATGTAATCACCACGCCTGGCTATCAGATACCTTTAGAATACCAGTACAGTGCAGCTGTGCTGATCAGACTCCAGTCATGGTAGACATTGGAGATGTTACTTTAAAATAATAAATAAAATTTTTAACTGCACAGATATAAGGAAAAGAGGGAAGACAGGCTTTTACCAAGTATGACTGAAGCCTAAATGGAAGTTAGAGATCATTATATTAAGGGGAGCAGGACCGAAAAGGCAGTCTCTCCCTAGATAGAGCAGTGCCCTGGAATACCAGATTGAGAAGCTAAAAAAAATTTTTTTTGTGGTACTGGGAATTGAACCCAGGGGCATTCTACCTCCGAGCTACACCCCCAGCCCTATTTTTTTTATTCTTTACTTTGAAACAGGGTCTAAGTTGTGGAGGGCCTCACTATGTAGCTGAGGCTGGCAGCGAACCCGGATCCTTGGGCCTCAGCCTCCCAAGTACTGGGATTACAAGCATGTGCCACCATACCCGGCTAAGCAGCTACAATTTTTGGTAGGCAGTCAAAAATCAGTGTTTTGTTTTGTTAACAGAAGAGGTGAAAGACTAGGAAAGGTGGGAAAGTCAAGGAGGAGGCCAAGAAAACGTGCAAGTTGGAGAGTCTGCGGTTGCTAGCCAGAGCGGGACGGTGAGAATGGAAGAGAACGTGTGGATGTGAGAAATCTGTGAGCAGTAGGATTTTTCCAATTAAATGTTGGATAAAAAAGATGTAAAATAAATATTTCTCCAAGATTGCTCCAAAGTACTATCCTGAGTGGCTGAAGACTAGTGAAATTAGGAATCGAGGATGGGGCAGAAGAGCTGGTGAGTGGGAGAGGCTGTTCTGAAGTGATGAGGTGACGTGGCGGGAAGTAACCGAGCTGTGTGCAGGTATGCTTGTATCACCCTGAACGCGCTCTGATGTATCATTGCAAGGCACTAATAAAGGTGTACACGAAAGAAGGAAGCCTGGCCGAGCGGACGCGGCCCTGGGCTGAGCACTGAGGGCTGGATTACACACTCGGGGCCCTGGGCAGCAGTTTACTTCCCTAAGGTTTGGTGTCCTCATCTGTAAAGTATTCAACTGCTAGATGAGCGCTGAAGTCTCTTCTAGCTCTGGAACAGTTGCTGTGTCTTTCTCTTTATTTGAACTTCATTACTGTTTCTTCATTGTTATTTCCTAGTGACCTTTAATAAAGACTGTGGTTTATAATGAAACAAGAACAAAATGCTCACTCCTGAGTCTAGTGGAGATTAACCCTTTCATAATACTGAAATGCTTGCCTTGACAGAAAGTGCCCAGACTGCCATTTCACTGTGTTGTTCTCTGCCAGAAGAAACTTCTTGTAGATCAAAATTTAGAGCAAGGAGGATTGGATGTTTAAGACCAAACTCAGAAAAAGCATTCTGGAATTTTCCTTAGTATGTATTATTAGAGGTCTTACTATCAGAAAATTTCACTAGGTTATTTAGAAAGGCAGTAATATAATACAAATATAAACATGTAATATAAGTTCATCATCTAGGAGAGGCGATATCACACAGAGGAAAAGTTATCTTGGTTTTAAATCTCAGTTTTATTACCCCACTTGCTGTCTAACCTTAGACAAACTGAAAAGTTTGATTTTGGAGGATGATTTCCTTTCTTTCCATGTAAAATGGAAATAGTAAATACTAAGAATTGTCAGGGTTAGAGAAATTGTTAGTAAAGAACTTAGTATATAGCCTGATATTAAGTAGTAACCTTTACCACCTATCAGGTAACAACAGTAATTGTAGTATGAACATAATAAATAACTTCTGCAAAATCGTAACCTGTATTAAACACTTACACAGACACACTCATAGGAGAAAAAAAGAGTATTTGTGACCATGGGATCTGTAATATCCAGCTCTTTGATAGCTGACATGATTTGGCTAAACTAAAGAATTATTTTAAAAACACTTATCGTAGATATTTGCTTACCAATCAAGTTTATACTGCTTTCAGAACCTGTGGCAATTTACTTGAATGTTTTCTGTGGTGGCACATATTCACCTTTTACAGGTGAATTTAATTTTTGGAAATAGTAAAAGGTATTTGCAGCCAAGTTTGGTAAATAAGGTAGCGAATCTGTAGACAGTAAACTTTGGCTTATGAAACATGTAAAGTGGACGTTAGTGAGATAAAGGTGTGCAGTCATCAAGCACCGAGCCCGAGTGGAGTGAGCGTCCACTGTATCGCTGCTGTTATAAAGGGAACCTGAGGGCACTTTCTCAAAAAGGAATCAAATAATGGTAACATTGTAGGAGTGAATGTGTTAGGATTCTTTTAAAAGAAACTATCTCATTTGAACACCTGGTAGTACATTTGTTGAAATCAGTTTCAACACTTAGTTGTACACTGACATTATATCCCATTTTTCTAGAACTTTGCAGGAATAACAACCTATGTATGCCTTAGCTAAGTATCTTTCCTATAAAGCATTGAATGAGAAATCCTTACAAAAAGGTTTATACTATATGAAAATAAACCCACTTATCCTGGAGCTTCCACATGCTCAGTTCTTAGGTAGAATAATGATTATTTTTAAGGCAGTGTTTCTTCCATATAAATGCCCATCTTGTGCTTCTCTTGTAACTGTACTTGTTAGATTCAAACCACAGTCCAAATAAATCACTGTAAGTCTTCTTTTTAGGTAGTTTCAGTCATAAAATGCAAAATTTGTGATCAGGCTCAGCAGAGCTGATTTTTTTCAAGATTATTGGGGGTGGTCACTCCTCGGCCTTTTGGCTAAGATCAAGTGAAGATGATTGGGGGTGTAGCTCAGCGGTAGTGAGGCCTTGGGTTGAACCCCCAGCACACAAAAAAGAAAGAGGGAGGAAGGGAAAGATTGTTGGTTATATTTTATTTTATAATGTTTATAACAGTGTTTTGCTTGCGCCCCCTACAAACTTACTATTTGCTAATGCCAAAGCCAGAATAACTGCCCTGGATATTTGACCAAAGGAGGCTCCTGCGGTTTTCATCGGCCTTTTTGGGGAGTTTTAATTTTTTTAGGGAATTAAGGAAAGTAGATATGCATCATTGGCTTCATTTATACCTTTTAAAATAGGCCTAGAAAATTCTTTATTCAAAAACATGTGAAGGAACACAGAGTAGTGAGGGAAGGACAATTGTGTAGCTTCAAAATGAAGAAAAGATGGATAAAAATGATTGGGGTGTGTCAGAATGTTAGTAATGAAGGAAAACAGGAAAAGAAAGAAGCAAAAATTTAAAAGACATACAGTGAACATTTTATGAAGAGCAGAATTACTTAAATTTATGAGAGAGGACATTGGATAATAAAAAAACATACAAATGCAAATATTGATGCCAGATGGTATCAGAAGATACCAGAAGACCTACCTGTCTTATGATAGGACTTTCATTCATTGTAGTCACCCTTTATGTTACAATCCTGAATTTCGTATCTAGTGAGCTGGGTGGGTGTTAAGGAATTTGATTTCTCAATTCATCAGATATCTTTTTCTTTTCTTTTTTTTTTTGTTGCAGTACTGGGGATTGAACCCAGGGGCATTCTACCTCCGAGCTAAACCCCCAGCCCTATTTTTTATTCTTTATTTTGAAACAGGGTCTCACTAAGTTGCAGAGGGCCTCACTAAGCAGCTGAGGCTGGCCACGAACCTGCAATCCTCTTGTCTCAGCCTCCCAAGTACTGGGATTACAAGCGTGCACCACCACGCCCAGCTCATCAGATATCTTACACAGTTGTTACTTAGGTTTTCGAGGTCTCTTTTTTGTAATTCCTTAACTTCTTATTGGCCAAGACTTTATATGCAATCATAATTTCTCCCTCATATGGTTTGTTATTGCTGAAAATAGTAGGTTTTGTGTATTTGCAAAATCGGTTTCTTGTTTCTTCTAGTTGTACCTACAGTATTCAATTGGTCTAAGGACACTATAAAAAATACATGAAATTTGGACAGTTTTATTCTAAAGACCTCATGCTCCATTTTGGAGACATACTAAACCACTGGTTTTTAAACCTTGTCTGCCTCAGAATCACCTGGAGAGCTTGTTAAGCGAAAGATCGAAGGGTGCTGTCCTTACCGGTTCTGACTTGGTAGGTCTGGGATGGGGTCCCAGGAGCTGCAGAAAATGTTTGTCAAGTTCCCCAGTGGTGTTGATGCGATTGTTCCGGGCCCGTGTTTCGAGAACCACTGAACTTAATAACAGTAAGCTTTACTTCACCCCCAGAATAATTAGAAACTAATCGTGCTTGACTTGTATACGTTAAGGGTAATGAGATTCTCTGTTCTCTGGTTATACTATAAAGACAAATAAATGAATATCTTTTATTTAAACCCAACATCATTCCTTTATTTAGATATGAATTCCTTGTGTAAAATTAGAATGACTTTTTCTTGTATTTCTTGTATGTTTGTATCACTTTAAACCTCACTATGATCTATAATTACAATTCACCAATAAAAGTATAAAATAGCATTATTTCTGAGACTAGTACATAAAAATTCATTTTGAAAGTAAGAAGCTTGGTGTGGTGGCTCACACTTATAATCCTAGTACTTGGGAGACTGAGACAGGAGGATAGCAGGTTCCAGACCAGACTCAGTAACTTAGCAAAACTCTCAGCAACCTAGCTCGGCCCTGTTTAAAAACAAAAAATAAAGTATGGTTGAGGGTGTAGCTCAGAGGTAGAATGCCTCTGGGTTCAATCCCCAGCACCACAAAAAAAAAAAAAGAAAAGAAACAAAGAAAGTATGAGTCTTACTCCAGACTGGTTATATGAATTGCATATTCCATTTTGGTTTTATAAAATTTATTTTAAACATTTCAAATAATTACTTTAAAACTTATACTTCTTAATGTCTCTTATAGTTTTGCTTTAAATAAAAACAAATTGACAATGCTAATGAAATAGAACTGTCATGTCTTTGAAGAAATCATATTTTTTTCTGAAATAATAAAAATACATTTTAAAACTTATGCAGAAAATTGCTGAAGATTCACATAATCTTTAAGGAGTAAATTATGTATGGGGTGATGATGAACAGACTAGTCTTTGCTTATATATGAAATTTCCACTAAGTTATAAATGATTCAGTATATTATCCCTTTGGACATTTAAAAATAGGAAATGACATGCTTTTTAAGAGCAGGAATAATGTGATCAGAGCAACAAATTCATTTTATGATTAGTTATATTTGGAGACTGTATCTTAATATAATTGGTGCTTCTTTAATTGCTGTCTGTGCTCTTTTTTTTCTCCAACCTTTTAATTTTCCCTCTTCTTAAAGTCTTTGTTCTATTTCAGTGATTCTTGCAAACTTGTTTCAGAAATAATAAATGATTACTTATTACCATATCTGTCTTTATGCATTTTTACTTGTCTATATACACTACTTACTTATGCAAGTATTCATTTACTAGAAAAGTTACCAATTTTGTGGCCTTGAAGTCATTTGAAAGTATCTTAAGGGACTTTTGACACTCTGGTTGCAAGCAGAACCCGTCTCCTCCTTGAGAGGACTTGTTTGGGCCTTTACAGAAAACAACTGGTTTGGCCCATACTTTAACATGCTTACTTTCACACATTAATTACTTTGTGTTTGTACAGCTCTCTAGCAAGTTAATCTTTTATGCATTTATTATATCCTATTCTTATCCTATAAGACTAGGTTACAATTAAAATAGCTCAGATGCCATTGGCAGGCACTGTGGTAAGCTGTGGGCCTTGCCTTTTATCTGTGCAAGCTTCATCTTTCCTTTTATTTAGTTTTTCAGTCTGGAGATACTGGTTTCTGAACTGAGTGTGGTCTCTGCCAGTAAGTCATGTGGTAGCTAAGATTGGGGAAGGCAGAAATGCGTGACTTCAGACAAAATAGGGATCTGATGGCGTGAGGGGGCAAGCAGTCAAGGTGGCAGGGGAAAGGCCAGGCTGGCTTCGTGGGTGTGGGGCCTGGGCATACACACGGGGAGCGCTCTCTGAAGGGCCTTATTTTTGGCTTACTGCTCTGCTTTTTCCATCTTGAAATTCTTAATTTTCAAATGACGGGTCTGCCGTTTTTATTTTGCACTGGGTCCCACAAATTATGTAGCCCATCCTGCAGTAGAGAAATATCAAGAGAAGAGGAGGCAGAGGTTTATCCTGTCTCTTCGGCTCTTCATCCCTTTTCCCAGTGCAGCCAGGTGGGAATTATTTTTAAAATCGTGAGCCAGGCATGGTGGCACACACTTGTAATCCCAGTACTTGGGAGGCTGAGACAGGAGGATTGCAGGTTCACGCCCAGCCTCAACTACTTAGTGAGACCTCCGCAACTTACTGAGACCCTGTTTCAAAATAAAGAATAAAAAAATACGACTGGGGGTGTAGCTGAGAGGTAGGTTACTCCTGGGTTTAATCCCCAGTACTGCAAAACAAACAAACAAACAAATAAATAAATAAATAAGTAAATAAATAAATAAAATTGTGGAAAGTCAGTCTGATTTGAAAGCAGTTGTCTATGTATGCAGATATTTACCAAAGTATTTGGAAAGGGGGAAAGCTTGTTGAAATTTTCTTATAAAGGATCAAAAGTGATCAGATTTCCAATAGAGACTTTGCCAACTATATAATATACATAGGTTGAGAAGTAAATATAATTGGAAACACAGACTATTCCTGTGTTACTACATGTTTATCAACCCAGGACACTATTTTCTTTACTCATGAAGCCAGAGGCTTGTTTTCAATGCAATACCTTATTATTTGATAATTATTTTTCCTAATATCATCTCTCAAGTAGTAATTATTTCCTGCATCTTATAGTAGTTGTAAACTTTATTTTTACAAGATTTTAGAACTTTTAAGTTTAAAAATTTAAAAGCCCAAACATTGTGGCTTTTAAGGAACCCTGTCAGTTTCTTATTTTAACTGATTGCTATATAGTACCTAATGGAAAGTATTGTTTGTATCACACCTACATTCTTTTTCTAGGTCTCTTTTTTTGCTAAAGTTTTGCTAATTTCATTTGCTATACAATCAAGCTAAAACCACACATATTTTAACATATTTTACATTCTTTCATGTAAAAATTACCTTTTATTCTAATAAGCTGTGGAATACTGGTGGGGGAAATTGCCTAAGTTCATAAAGATACTTACAGCCTGGGTCTTTATGTTGAGTAAATCAGTATAAATTAATTTCTGAAAATCTGCAATTCCACTTCACAAATACCAGCAAGAATTCATTATGTCTGACCCACAATTGGTGTAGTATAAGACCCTATTTCCTTGTAGTATAAAAGGTAAGGTTCAAAGACTTGGAAGTTAGACCAGAGACTGTGAAATTATTAGAAGAAGCTATAGGTCCAACACTCCATAATATAGGCACAGGTAGAAACTTCCTCAACAAGACCTCCAAAGCACAGAAAATTAAAACAAGAATTAATAAGTGGGATAGCATTAAACTACAAAGCTTCTGTTCATCAAAGGAAATCAAGAGCTTAAAGAGAAAGCCTACGGAATGGGAGAAGATCTTTGCAAGCTATCCCTCTGACAGAGGTCTAATATCTAGGATATACAAAGAACTTAAAAGACTTTACACTAAGAAAACAAACAGTCCGATCAAGAAGTGGGCAACTGAAATGAATAGATACTTCACGAAAGAAGAGATACAAATGGCCAATAGATAGGTGAAAAAATGTTCAACATGATTAGCAATCAGGGAGATGCAAATCAAAACTACTCTAAGATTTCATCTGACCCCAATTAGAATGGCAAGCATTAAGAAGTCAAACAACAACAAATGTTGGCGAGGATGTGGGGAAATTGGGACTCTTCTACACTGTTGGTGGGATTGCAAACTAGTTCAACCACTATGGAGATCAGTGTGGAGATTCCTCAGAAAACTG